>QFDD01001173.1:0-24039 GCA_006871305.1 Vachellia collinsii
GAAACAAGTAAGTCAATATTATCATGGTCTTTCAATCTCCTTAAATAGATCATCAACAATTAACAAGTCAGTTGTCACATCTCAAATCTTCTTTATTAGAACATCCGCAATTGAATTAGCATTGCGACAGCATTGCAATAGCTCAACGTCCTATTCACATTTTAACATATCTTCAATCTCATGAAAAATAGAGTTATCTGAATGGGAGAAAATGACTGATGATTGTAACAATTGGATTAATTCAGCATATTCAATCTCAAATTGTATGACTTTAATGTTAGAAGAGTTGAACCTTTGACCTTTTTTGGGAGGGAAAAACAATAGAAGGGGGAAAAAAACGGGCCCTCCAGTAGTCCTACACCCTCCCCACCTGGTCACTTATGCCAGCTACCAACAAAATACAAAATTTGTATAGAGATTGTGGAGAGATATTAAAAGACAAAAAAGTTTGCATGGGGTAAAAAATATGATTATGAATTGTATGAATATTCAATATTTTTCAAGGCCTCTGTATATAGACACAGTTATCTATTAAAGCATTTTCTTTTGTATATGAGTTGAAATATTATGAGATTGCTACTCCAAAATTATTGACATGTACAAGGAAGTGGATGTAATATATGAGAGATACTGACAAAGTGGTTGCCAAATGTCCAATTAAGCTTTTCCCAATTATCATTTTCATTTCTTTTGAAGGATCAATTGCAGCCATAAATTGAAGACTACTCCACAAATCTCTATCGTCTCCTGTTTTTGACGTTATGGCAAGAGAGATCAAATTTTAGATAACCTTCATCATCATCATCGCCTCAACTACTCTTTCCTCTCCTTATCAATCACCGCTCACAAACTTTTCAAGCTAGTGCAACGCGGCCGTGCATCAAAAAAAATTGTAAAACGAAAACCACAGAATCGATCGCAGTGGATCAATATTTTTTCTTTTTTGTCTGGATAGTAATTAAAGGAATGGGTATGGTTTAGGGAGGAAAAGGGAGAAAAGCGACATGGCCAGCTGGTTCGATCAATTTTTGAGAAATGTGACTTAAAGCAAATGAATAGCTTGTTCTATCACGAAACGCAGCATATATCCATTGTTAAAATCTATGGTGGTACGTACTTGGTTCACTTTTTGAAACGTACGAGACCCTCAAGCAAGGTCTTGTTCTTTTAACGTACATCCTCAATAATGAATGATCCACGTAGCATATATGCACTTGTTGATGGTTAGTTTCCCATTTATGAATGATAAGGTCCTTATCTCTGGAAAAGGCATCTTCTTCTTCAATAATTTACGGTCAAAAAAGAAGCATGTCTTTGCAAATATATATATATATATAAACAAAAAAAAAAGAAAAGAAAAGCAAGGCAGGTATGCTCATCATATATATTATATCGTCCCAATATTCATTTATAGCTGGGGCACACGCATGCATGCTTTATCTTCTTGTGCAATAATCAATTAATAATGCAAACCCTCTCGCAGCAGTCTAATTGTGAGTCCTCAAACGACAAAATTCGTCAATGCTGTGATGCGTCCAAATTTAATTCCATGCACATATATTATCCAAGTACGTCCAAATCCATTTAAAAGCATTCTGCATTACTATCGTTCACGCAAGCAATGCAATTAATGCGACTAAAGGTGGGAGCCCGTTATTGAATTTTATAACTGGAGCAAATTTTAGTTTTACTCATCCAGGCTCGATACAGCCATGCAATTTGATCACTTTTTTTTCATTGTGTATGTGTTGTGAGTGTCACTGAGCATTTCTAGTGACAAGGCTTATATATTTGTGCAGTATGGATACGTAAAAGATATAGAAAGTTGTCATTAATATTTTAATGGAATTATTAACAGGTTGGTGGATTTTCTGATTTGAGGTGTTTCGATTTGAATGAATATATGTAGAAGAAAAACCAATCGCAAGGGTCAATGGGTGGTGTTAATTAAGTCGGATTTGATAGAATTGGACCAACAGGGCCACATGACAAATATAGGAATAAGTTAATCTTTGCAATTCACGGGTGGTCAAGAGCCAAGACAACAAAATCACTAACGTGACTTCCCACCTATTAAATAAACGTTAGCAGACGGTGGAGAAAAGCCACACCTTCGTGGATTGATCGAGTTTCGTAAAGTTTCAGGTTAATCATATTGAAATTAAAGACTTGACACTTACATCAAAATAATTGAAGTTTCTTTGAATGGACTCGCGACTTTCTCATACTGTTATGAATAATCTTCTGATCACACATGATGTGAAACTTATCATACATTTAATGTTTTGTCTACTTTTTCCCTCCTTTTTTTAATGCCAATTCTTTTGCCTTCTTTTTAATCCTCGATTTGGCTCAACTCTTGATACCATATTGGAGTTTTGCATTCTAGAAACTTGTCACTACTTACATCATAATAATTTAAACTAATTTGGATGGACTCGTAACTTTCTTATATATCTAATCACATGATCGATGTGAGGATTCATCATACATTTAATACTCCATCCTAATCGTGAAGTGGGTTGAAGGGGAGATGGTGGATTATGAAATGGACATGGAAGTCACTTGTCATGAGTCGACCGGATTGGAAATTAAAGTAAAAGGAGCTTGACAATGAAATAAACTTGGGTTGAAGTTAAAACTCACACGCCAAAAACAAAACAACCCCATTTGGATAAAAATACGATATATTAATATACCAAATCTTAAAGGGCCACGTGGGAAAGTAAGAAGAAATCAGAAAAAGTTTCCCCTCACAAAGCTATTAAATTGGTGACTGACATTGTTATGGCCTATTGAGAGTTTGATACGCAGGAAGCAGTTGAATTGGAAAGCAACCTCCTCCTCTCTGCTAGCTAACCTTATTTTAGCCCCAAGTGAAAGTGGCATATATAGTGGGAATTAGGGCGAAGAACAATATAATAAATGGTTATGCAAATATATATAGCTTGCATAGAAAACCAATCGCACATGTTGAAGAAGCTAAGAAACTTTTCTTTTAAGGAAACTTTAATTTTGCTAATACTCGACACCCACTGAAAAAAAAAAACAAATACAAAACAAAAAATTAAAGGGGAGAGGCACACATCTTTTCCCCTCATTAAAAGGAGAAAGGACGTAGTGGGAAATATTGTAATTAGTTTAGGCCTAATGAGAAATCCATATCAGAGAGCTTGCGCAATAATATATTTGGTTCCGTTCGTTGAAAAGGTGCACGAGTAAAGACAAGCATTCAGCCAAAAAAATAGAAAAGAAAAAAAAAACAGAAAGACAAGCAATAGAGACGACAAGTACGAGTTGCTATAATTGAAGAACGAGGTGAAAGCCAAGCATCATCCATAGGCCAGTCGTTATGTGCAATTAGCTAGCAGGTGAAAGACAAGTTGAGTGATTCAATGATATTGATACCTACAGCCTAATTATATACGAAGGTCGAAAATGGAAAGTCTAAGTGTGATGATTCTGCCAACTCGCTGTGTGTGTGTACAAGACAAGGGTGTTTTGTTTATTTGGAATTGCTGCTGTTTATAATATATGGACACACAATACTCGTTAACTATGATGTATTATAAAATGTGAAAAGACGATAAATCAGGGATTTGTTGATGCGAAGAAGATGGCAATTTAATTAGGAGGGGACAAGCACGAATCTTAATTAAAGAAGCGTGCAAGTCTCGCTAACTTAGCATGGTTAGAGGAACATGCATGCTAGCTAACAGTAACAAAAACACAATATCATCAGCACTACATAACGTACGGATATATAACACCAACAAGCTAATATGAAACCAGCCGGGAACATTCAACTTGTTCAAAAGCTATAAATTAAATGATCCTATCCTAAAGAAGCCTAAGGTCCGACCTACGAGACACGCAGGGCTTTGCTCATGCTCATGCATGTATTAATTTGTATTATTATTTACTTATCTCCCCCTCAATTTTTGGATATGATAATATAATATTTATCATGGGTACCCTACCCTACTTACCACCCACACGCGTTGTTTAGCTTTGGGGGTGTTTGTGGGAGGAGCAGGTTGCAAAGGAATCGGAATTCGATTCTCTTCCTCAGCTGCCTTGGAGTTTTATTTTGGATTCATTGGTATTTATCCATGTTTAGTGGAAAATGCTGACTCATTTGCTAAATCTTTGAATATTATTTTGTCATGTTAACCAATAGAGCATCCATCAATTGTTCTGTACTGTAATAAATTCTAAATGCTCTGTTTACTATTTTTTTTTTAAAATAATAAATGGATTCCTCTTGCGTAGCCTTAAATTGTTGAGCTCAGTAACTAGTTAAAGGCGAGAAACAAAAGTAAAAGGGACAAGAGCGTCACTCAGATGAAAGACAAAAGCGCAGAAACATGCAAAAGCTAGCAAAATCATCAGTGCATTATTTCATATTAAAATCCAAGAAAGACGAAAGAGCAGTCAATGCATTGTGAGAGATTTGTGCAGCGACAAATCTTTCTTGACGTCTCTTCATGTAGGAAAATTTATAAAATGAGCTTCATGAACTTGGTGGTGGTGCTGTTGTTGGTGGGACAATACTGTTCTTCCCCGGACCCTTCGACGACTTCTCAGCAGGAACACTGACCTCAATCTTGTCAAAAATGTCTGATCCTGATCTTGCGTCGTCCTTTATTGGCAATTCCTGACCTGCTCCTTTCACTGTGTCGTCTTCGCTTGTGCTTTTAATGTCTTTGCTTTTCCCCCACACCACAGAATAAAGTCCGAACACGATGAGCACAGCTCCAATTATGCTGAAAAGATTAACTCACAGTTAAAAAAAAATAAGGAAGCAAACTAAATTATATTATAGCGATATATAACAAGGAATTATATCAAATAATTATGTACCTTCCCACGTGGACTTGCTCGGCGAGCACAAAGGAACCCAAAGCTGCAGTAATAATCATGATTAATGGGCTGAAAGAAGTCAAAAACACTGGTCCACGTTCTCTGGTCACAACCCCTTGTACATAGTAAGCCATGCCTGAGCATACCACCCCCTGGTTGCCGCAAAATAATCATCATTCATTAGTGAATAAAATCACAGAGATGAAATTAATTAATGCAGTGGTGAGCGAGCCAAGTTAAAAAAGAAGAGTTTTTTTTTTTTTTTTTGTGGCACTCACAGAATAAACGCAAGCGAGGAGCCTAGAGTCCCAGCCTATGACCCAGACGCTCAAGTCCCTCTCCATTATGAAGGTTGCGATGGAACCCTCAACAATTCCCGTCACACAAATCCAAGCCGTGAGCGAGAGCTCAGCTGGGTACATCTTCAAAGTGAATGACTAGAACCACAAAAGCAATTAAAACAAACGTCAATCCAAATAACATCAAAAAATAAATAAAGAATCGGATATGATTTCTAATCACCAAAGGGTAGTTGATTACTTGCAAAATAAAGAAGCCAGCCCAGCCGCAGCAACTTGCGATGAGGTAAACGGTGCCCAGAAGCCAGTGCTGGTCAGAGGGTTCGGTGGAGGCAGAATCATGACGGCTCATAGCTTTTGTCTTTATTATTTGAAAGGCTGCGCCTTTGTACAGAGTCATCACCATCGCACCTGACACTGTTATTACAGTTCCTATTATTTTGGCCCAGCTGGGTATTTTTCTCAGGTTCACACTCTCTAACCTGGTGTTGACATCATTCTTTCATCAGAATAAGAATAAATCTAACCCCAAATACTATGAACAAGAGGAATCTGATTAGATATGCATGTCTACGTTTTTGTGGTTACATTACATCATCAAGCTTTAGTAATATTTAATTATTTTTTTAAAAAAAGATGGATTTGTGAGGATGTTTTGTCAACTAGTGTGGTCCCATCATGGCATGCAGTGTGTGGTGTGTCTTCCAGATTAATGGTTGGAACGCAACTAGCTAGGCTTTGTCAACTGCGTAAGCAGCATATAAGCTGCCAATTATGCACCAATCATTATACTGAAGCTTTTACCTGAAAACGAGTGCCATCAGAAAAGTAATAGCTGGGAGGACATTAACAATGGCAGACGCGAAAGTTGTTGAGGTGGCCTTCATCCCCATGTTGTACAGATTCTGATCCAGTACCGGCCTGTTCATTTTCATATTCACAATTATCAGACTTTAAACTCTACAAATATATGGCGTCTATCTTCTCGCAAGAGATCAATTAAACCCCTCCAGAAGTTAATATGTACATAACATATATCTTGATCTAGTCTACATATTAAAAGTAAATCTGCGCAATTTTTCGACTATATGCATGGCAGGCTGGCTAGATACCAAACTCTAAATATTGTTGTGATCATCAAGATAGAAAAGCAGAAAAACTTAGCCTGAAAAAATAAATCTCAGCAGAGAAGTGTCTCACACCGTCGTATAGTTATAAACTTTGTTCAAAACGAGAAAAAGATTCATATATTATCAATCTAGCTAGTGCTTCAAAAGAGATTGATGTGAAGAAGACGGTTGTGTAGGACACGCTTGTGTGCATAGGTTGTACTTTGAGGATTATTGCAGGGCCCATGAAGAGCGAGTGATGATGAGTGAAAAGACAAGAACAAAATGTGGATATGAAAAAGCAGTGCGAGTGGACTGATTTGATTAAAGGGTTTGAAAGGGAGGCTTACTCGAGGAAACCAAGCGCCACCATCTTGAGGAAGATCGGGAGAGTCATCCTGGGCCTTATTTTTCTGCAAGAGGAAGATCAAAAAGTTAATCACCCTCGTCATTGTGAAGTAGAAATGAAAGCAGCTTTATTAATTAATGGATGGACAAGGGAGAAGAAGAGAGATGTGAAAGAAGACCTTTCAAGGACGAGAGCAAAAGGAGCAATGATAAGGAGGGCGACGATATGTCTGTAGACAGAGAGAACCCAGTGGCTCATACCATGCTTGAAAGAAACCATGGTGATGATGTACATGCCTGAGTAGCCAAACTGAAGCGAGATGATAGCCAAATATGGCTTCACCTTCCTCATCACCTCGCTCATCCCCATCTTCTGATAACTCTCTTTCTCCCTTAGTCTCACACGCCACCAACGTTACTCAAGCTCCGATCGGGTTCTGGCTTATGGCCACTCAATTACGAGTTACGATGGAGCTTGCGGGTGGCTAACTCGAAAGGCCACATGTCCCTCTTATAGGCTCAAAAAAGCAAAAACACAGAACCCCCATTTACACTATTCCTCCACGTTTGTCTAATTATGCCACTAACTCTCTCACTTCTTTCTTTTTTTCACCCCTCTGGATTCTTTTATATCCGTTTACAAAATCAAATCAAAATAAATTCTGTACTATTCCTAACACTTGTTAGAATCCAATAAATCGCACTCATAATCAATTGTATTCATGTTGTGAAAGCAATTCAGGTTGTTGTTGTTGTTCATATTTTCTTGGGATAATAACGTGTGTCGATATCTCATAGTAATGATGTGGAGTACAAATTGTTATCAATGATGGAAGAGGGAGGGGGGAAGGAGTGTTTGATTCATTGACCACCAAATGGGAAATGGGTTTAGTGCTGTGGATGGTGACGAAAGCAGAGAAAGGCGATGTTCCCTTGTGGTGTTAAGTAAGAGTGGGTGCTTTGTGGACACCATTTCGTAAAGAGGGATAAGCAAGTGAGTGCCAATTAATCATTACTCCTTAATTATATTTCAGCCCTTTCACTTCGTCTTTGTTTTTTCGTTCTTTCTCCATTCTTATTTTTTTTTTAGCCTCACTAGCTCAACCGCCTTTTGATTTGTATTATTGCACAACTTCTCACTCGTTTTTCATAATTAGTACTGTAATACTAAAACCAGGATTTTGAGAAATATGAAAAAGAAATATTTAATAAAAACCATACCTCGGCAATATATATACAAGTCATACTGTCACTTACAGAAAAGAAAAAAAAATTATTAGAACGGGATAAACGTATCAAGTCAGCTAGTTTATGAAAGAGCATTAGTTATATGTTGTGGGTGCATGCATGGTAACTCAGAATTTAAAAGATAAGCAGCGGTAGTCTTGATGAAGAGCGGTGGGCGTATTTGTTTCGCGCATAATTGTATTTTGAGGTAACACACGATAATTAGTGGTGCATCCGTTGAGCTAGGAGATGTTATGAGAATCATAATTATTTTTTGGCTAATGATTCATGATTAATTAATTCAATACGAACACGATAATGTAAAGGCGACAAATTTAGTGCGAGTGACGCGAGCAGTAATTCGAAGATACTCAGATGCAAACGTCACATCTGTGTATATATAGCAAAACAAAATAAGAAAAATGTAAGAAGATCGATATTCGCTTGGCAAGCGAAAGCTTGTGGAGGATTAACATTTTTTTTTATTTTCTTGTTGCACTATTTTGGTTGTAATTATCAGTAGTGATGCTTAATTATATCTGGCTTCCATCAACATAAGTTTAATTAGCTAGTGGCATGTCGGTGTGATGAAATAAACCTTTTAATTTTCTTTACCCCCCTTAACGGACGCATAAACTAAAATGATCTAACATTGTTTATCAATTGATAAATCTCGCGTGATCGCCTTTTTGCATCTCATAAAGAAGCATTCTTGCCAGCTAAGGGAAATTATTGAATTTAATTTGAACCAAATCTTCCTCATTACATATATGTGTGTATCAAAGAAAAAGACGGGGCAATATAGGACTGAAATTATATAGATATGTAAAGTGGAATGCTTTTTACCATGGATCCTTCTTTCCATATATAAGCGGATTGAAATTATTTTTTATTCCCTTTAATTTGTTTATTTTTTTCAATTGCGTAGCTCATTAAAACATAAGTTCCTCATGGAGAAGGAGGTCAAGTTGCTATCGTTAGTTTAACTATTTATAAAAAAGAAGAGTGGAAGAAAATAGCAAGGGGTACTAATTAAAAAAAACATCACCTTCGTCCCGTATACTCAATCATGCACGCATTCAATTATTTCCTGAAAACAGTTATACAAAAACTCAGACACGGCATTAAATTAGCACATCGACCTTGCTTTAATTTATGGGTGAGTTTTTTTTTCCCACGTAAAATATAGAGTACGTCCATTTTCTGTGTGTGTGTGTGTGTGTCTGTGTGCGTATAGACAGCTGATCATAGATGGGGACAAAAGATTATGAAAAGAAGCTTAACCTCTTTCCGACTCATGAGACTTAATGAAAGAGAGATCAACACCATTATCCACCAATACCCCCCCCCCCGGGGGAGTCTGACATCATGTTTCTGGTGTCGGAATATAAAGATATTTTTCATACACCACAATTTCCCCCCTTCGAGATATCAAGCTGAAAATCTTTGATCTGTCGCCATCCTTTAGATGGTAATATATGAATGATTGAGTGAGTGAAAGAGAACATAAGATTTGTCAGAAGTGAGGGGGGAAATTAATTAATTGTTGAATGGATTATTGAAGGTAGCGCATGAGCAGAGAGGGGAGATTAATTGAATAAATGATTATGGGAAACGAGTGTGCGGGCAATATAAAATAATAGTGGGAAAACAATCAGGGATCACAGATTGTGCATGTACATACATACACAAATAAGAGTAGTGTGGGTATATATATCATATATGGATGAGGATGAGAATTGTAATTGAAGGGAGCAAAGAAACGTGGGGGGAGACAAGTTCCCAGAAATAAAGTTGGGTGCTTTTCGTGTTTGGATTCCATCCAGGGCAACCAGGTTGGTGGAATCCCACCCGTGTCGCTCACATATTGCACTTACTAATAACCTCTATCTTCATTACTACTATATATACATACATATATTTAATATTTTCACCACTTACCTTCTTCTATATCTGTATTATATAACACACACTATATATATGTATGATTATCTCCACATTGTATATATGTACTACTAGCTAATTGCATAGTATATGGTATTGATTATATTATTCTCTTTGTATTTATATGCATGGCCCAGATTTTATTCACTCATTCGGTGGCTGCGTATCTTCAGCAGGAATGGTCGAGGAGATCGAAAAGGAAAACAGATTAAAGTAATGAAATAATCCTGCGGGGGTTACTTTAAGGGGCTGCGTATTTCCCAGAGGGAATGGAACAAACTCACGAATTCATTAATGGATCTGCGTCAGCCATGGAATTTATCCCATCCCTGCCCGATTCTTATATTCACTGCTACTGGTCTACTGCTACTTCACATATATATATATATATATATATATTCTTCCAACAACGAAAGAGAGAGATGTGGCTGATGAATCATTCTATCTCCAGTCCTATCACCGTTGACACACTTGCAGAATCTGCCAGCCACGCTTCCTTCCCTCTCCATATTCCTAATTCCTTCTTCATTTAACAACTTGTTAATCCCCTCACGATTCTTCTGAATCCCAGTTAATTGAATTTGGGCCCTGAATTATTCCTTTAATCACGTGATCAATCCATCAAAGATTATTTCACAGCCACGAACGAACAAAAATACTCCCTTCTACTGATTCTAAATATAAGATTTGGATCACTAACTTATGGAGAGTAAAAAAAAATGTGTTGATTTCTCCAAAGCACTCATTTTAATCATTCATGTTAAAAAAAACTACTACAAGAAGTATTCTTAATTAATATATGTACCATAAATATGGAGAGTTTAAGAAAAAATATTATAGGATCCGGAGACAAAATGAGTTGGGGTATTAGATCTAGGATTAAAAAAAAAAACCCAATTATATATTAACTCATCCGCACATGGGATCAAGAATAGAAGTTATTCAAGGGAATGGCATCTCCATTTATTGATTATTCTGCTTCCAAGACAAAGTTCCTAAAATATCTGGCCGGTTTCAACAGGGGCTGTGGATATATATAACTCGAGTCTTTTAAATAATTTAATAAATCCGAGTCACCTTCATATTATTTTGTAATGAGGTTTCATCAGTAATGGACACAGACGCCAACTCCAACCAAATCACAATAATGTGGCTCCCGGAAAGTGACGGGGGGCAGAATTAATCAAATTAAAGCAGTAAATTTGGACATATTACCTGATGACCAGTTAATCAACTTGATAATATATATATATATATCCATACACCACACTCTTATGTAATTGACATCGTTCATCTGATGGCCACTTTTTTTCCGGATAGCTTGGTATAAATCCAGCAACATCATCCTCACTGGTCACGCAGTAATTAAAACCATCATGATATTAAGTTCACTATTTTACCGTACAATACTGTGATCTTATTACGTTAACACCTCACACAACTTTTTTTTTTCTTCTAGGTGCAGGTATACTCATGGTTTGATGTACTTCTGTTCGAGACAACACCGAGCATTAAATATAATATTGTATATTTGGAAAATCTATATATCCAAATTTCAGAGAAATTATTTACTCTATTTTTTTTTGCCAAAACATAAAGTTTTACAGTTAAATTACATTAATAATTACCAAAAAATTGCATTAGTTAATAATGACTTTTTCTTCCCTTTGGGAAAAAAATGGTGACTTTAAAGCAAACACTTTTCCAAAACTTTAAGACCGCACGTTTGGATCAACTCGGCTACATGCAAAGTGCGCGGGTCGGCTGTGCTTTCCCATATTGCCCAAAGCGACTTTAATTTTACAATAGTTTATTAAATTTTTTTTTTTTTAAAAAAAGAAGAAAGCTACCCAGTTAACGACAATTAACCACTTCCCCACATATATGATATATCTATCACTCCCCTTATTTTATTACATTTCTCTTTTCTTCCCAAAAGATTGTTCTATATTACCCAATTTTTTTCATACAGCGGAGCCTCGACTCAAACAAAATTAATCAAGAAACAGACGTGGGTAGCCATTGTCCATCAAATCCCCCCAGTGCAATAATCAATATAATTTGTTCTGTTTCACCCTTGAGGTAAAATAGTATTTCTCAATATAGAAAATGATAGACGCATATATATATATATATGGAAGTGCTGTTAGCAACAGAGATAAGGGACAGAATTGGGTAAGGCAGAACATATTTGTACATACCTATCACGTACGGATGTAATGAAATGAAAGGGATGGAGCGGTTTGGTAGTTAAAATTGAATAAACGGGAGGGTGCGTTGGTGAGAATGCTTTGAAGCCATATCTGTTATTAAACACAATATCTAGCGAGCGTGGGTGGGTGGGTGAAGTTGATCACTCATCACAGTGCTTACGCGCAAATTAATTAAATAGGCGTGCTTCATTGACGGTGATGATCGACTCGGCTCACACTGTCGGTGAATATACCATATTGTCCCTGCTTTTCTCCTGCCATTCCTCCAACCGGCTGAAAATGTGGGTTGAGTACATGGTGATGGATCATGGATGATTAAGCATGAGGATGCTGTGATTAACGTGACTTAATCATCACCCAAACCAATTAACAATGACAAGATCCATATTTTAATGAGTATTAATTGAGGAGGAGGCCAGGGGTTTTGATCCTTGGTTTGCTCATGAAAAGTGATGAACCGCAAATCTATTAGATTCGGAATGTTCATATTTGATTTTTTTTTTATTTTTATAAAAAAAAACTTATTTTGATAAGTATAAAATCTAAAATAAAATTCATATACGAATTATTATAACTTTAAATAATGAACCATTCATAATGGTTAATTCAGATTTAATGGATTGTTGGAGTCCATCTATTTGATAAGCATGCTGATCAAATGCTGAAGAATATGATACGGAATGGCTGTGGAGTTGGGTTGGGCCACTTCATAGCTTTCACTGTGCCCTATGGGACATACACGAATATATAGGATGACATTATACTATTACTATCCTTCCTTCCTTTCCCTTTCATTTCTAAATTCCATCCTCATTAGTTTGGAGCATCACCGCCTGATGCGTCACATGATTCTTCACAATCCTTAATTTGCCTACACCACCCTCCATCACCTCAATTCAATTATTTTACTCTTACTAATTAATCCACTGAAAATACACACATAATTAATCAACATTCCGACCTTTATAATGATTTCCTGTTAATATAAAACGAACAAGTGAAAGTCACTCACAAGTTCTTAAACATAGTTTTTTCCCTTACGAAGATTTTAACCAGAGATGCGGAGATTAATACTCTAAGGAATGAGATTATAATTTATAACGGTAACGCTGCCAAAAAGAATCTAATTAATAAAGTTGAATGATATATCGTTGTTATAATTTAGGATATGATGTTGTACGGATATGAGTGGCCATGCCTATACCTACTGTATCAGTTATGTTGCTTTTCCTCGAGAATCAACACACACACACACACACACACCAATCACTTGGTGGTTCTGGGAGCTCACAAAAATAAAAATATTTTACAGCATCGTATTCGACAGTCACTACAGATATTGTTGTTAAGAAAGGTAGCTTCTTTTTTTTTTTGGGGTAGGCACCAACCAAATTTGCATGCAGCGTTGCCCGAATTGTATCTGAGACACAATAATAAAGGCGGCAAAATGTAAGATCCAATACGATGCTATTAACTATAGCGTTGTTTCAATATGATATAACAACGATACTCAATATTCCCTCCAATCTTATCTGTAAGATATAGTATTTTTGAGTGGTTTGGTTCTATTTATAAGGTGTACTTAAAGGATGTCTACAATTTTTATCATCCCTTTTCATATCTATCATCTCAATCAATATTTTTACTAAATTTTTATTTGCTCCATGTCTTATATATATTGGATAGGAGGAGAAGTTTATATGGAATAGGTCAATAGGATTTGTAATGCATCGTAGCATGGGTGCAGGCATCGTAGCATGGTCAATGGGATTTGACAAAAAAAAAAAAAAAAAGGCATGCATGGGACTTAGGAGATGGCGTTCTTGTTGTTGCAGTAACGCAGTAGGTATTTTTTGGCAAAAAAAAATGCAGTGGGTATTTTAATTGGGCCTTCTGTAGGCCAAGAAATTAATATAAGCACGTTAGATTGGGCTTCCAGAAGAGGGGCCACACATCGCCCCTACAAATGGGCTCACGTTGCAAGTGTGTGTGTGTGTTTTCCTACACCATACAGGCCTACCTTCTATCTGTGATAATCTCATTTAATGATGATTTAGAGTGGGAACAAATGTTGATCTAGTTAAAAATAAATTGACTTGTAACATGTAAAATCATGAGTTCAAATCTTATTGTTGACGTGAGAAGCTTGTTAATAGGTGATTTGTAAATACTTTGTAAATGTTCTGTGAACTTGGAGGTATGTTATGATATTGATAAATATTCGAGACTCAACCAATCTAAACTTTTTCATGATTTAACTCAACTAAAATTTTTATCCCTAAAGACATGATGATTTATACTGCATAGATACATGTAAGTACATTCCTACACCATGCACGCCTGTTTGGTAAACTTGATAATGGAATCCAGGATAAGAAATAATTATGATTTTATTATTTTAATCAGGGTATTCGGTAGGGATCTGAATAATAATATTTCTCCATTAGAATTATGATTTATTATTTTTTAACAGTTTCCAATCATTTTTATCATCTTTTATTATGATTAGGGGTTGATTTAAGCTTTATTTTTTATTTTAATTTTTCAATGCATCTATATAAAAAGAGTTAGGGTTATCAGTTGTACTCAGATTTAATGATTAAATAATAACTGGTATTCCCTGACCTCATCCTCTCTTCCCACTTCTCTATTTGTTTGGTTTTCTCCACCTTTATAGTCTCTCCATCCCTCTCTCCCTCTTCTCTGTCTTCTCTCTCCTCCCCTTTCCATTTGCGGTCCTGCATGACGGCAACCATTAAAAATCAATTAAAAAAGTTCACTTACATTTCATTGTATACAGTGCCTTTCAATGAAAGCGAGGAACTAGTCTCCCTCGCGCGCATTTCTCCCAGTTTATCGTAAGAAATTATTTACATTCATTCTACGTCTACCCTTAATTATATTGCCACACCAATAACAGACGAGGCTCAGCCAATATGAGATGCTTGATACAACAGTGATTATTGGTATATTGCCAGACATTAATGAAGAGGCAGAGTAGCCTTCTTGCTACCTTCGTGACATGACTCTGCTTCTACTGCTCTCCATTTGGGTGTCGCATCTGTTTCCCTCCTCTCACCTCTCTGTTTCAATCTGTTCCGCCCCATTATAATTCAAGTTCTGTTTTCTATTTAATGTGCCGATCAACTCCTTTCTATTGATGGGCTTGTTTCTCTTTTATCACGGTTTTACTCTTCCGCTTTATGGTTGAATCACTCTCGCAACATACTCGTGATTTTTGACTTCGGTTTACTATTTGTGGCAGGCGACGGTGAATTAAGATGAAGCAATATAATAAATGGATAATGAACAATCATGTCAGCTCCAAGTCAATGAAAAGGGTCCAAGTTTGTCCATTGGAAAATATAATTAAATTCCAGACATGACTTAAACAACCGTTTAAAGAAAAACCACACCATATGACGTCGTGCTGCAAAATTAGGACGCGATTCACAGCTTGTCATTTTACGCGACAAAAACAGGAAAACTTGGTTTGAACTGCGTGCGGGTGTCTATATATAACAACCACAGCCAGTTACTTGACTTCTTCATGACTTGTTGCTTTGGAGATGAATAGGTTTGTGAGCAGCAGTAGCATCCATGTTAGCAATATCTGTTAAGGTAACTGGCAGCTCTTGTGCCGATTCCTTCACTGTTGCCAGTGGCGTCGGGTCTGGATCGTCTTTTCCTTTTCCCCACACCACACAGTACAGACCCACCGCGATTATTGTCCCCCCTATTATACTGCCATCACACCAATAATAGACAAGGCTCAGCCAGTATGAGATGCTTGATACAACAGCACAGCACTGTATGTATCAATCACAATCTGAACAGTAAAATATATATATATATATATGTGTGTGTGTCTTTGTATGACCACCACACATGCTTTAGTCATCATCCATCCATTTAAACAACGAAAAAGCGATGACGACCGAGAAATAGAAAGTATGTACCCCCCAAGATGGAGTTGTTCGGAGAGAAGGAAGGAGCCCAAAGCGGCAACGATGACCATGCAAAGGGGATTAAAGGCCGTCACGAACACTGGACCCTTGGTCTGCAGCACCAGCCCTTGCATGTAATACGCTAATCCCGACCCAGCTATTCCCTGTGTGTGTTTATACAGTTTCAAGCATGTTCGTGTCGTCGTCAGTACAGTGCTTAGTTAATTGTATTATAAGAATGAACTATATATATGTATATGGGTGGGATGATCGAGAAGTAATAACCGCGTAGAGAGGAGAAAAGAGCCTGTAGTCCCAACCAAGAGACCAAGCGCCGGCATGACGGTCGGAGATGAGAGCCACCGCTCCACTCTGCAGGCTACCCACGAAGCATATCAAGCACGCCAGTGACAGTTCCGCTGGGTACTTCTTCACCGTGATCGACTGTACGTGTATACACATGCAATTTCACTCATTCATTATGAAACAGACATGCATGAATCTGCAGTGTTAATAATGAATGGAGTGTAACCTGCAAGATGAAGAAAAGGGACCAAGCGGCGCAACCTAGGAGGATGAAAAGTGTGCCGGTGAGCCAGTGTTTGTGAGGGGAGTCATGCCCTGCCTCCGCATGCTGCTCGCTTGCATCATACGCAGAGTGAAAAAGAGGTATGATGGGACCTTTGTACAGCGTCATCAGCAAAGCCCCTCCAAACGTCACTATCGTTCCCACCACCTTTGCTATACTCCCTGCCTCCTTCATCCTTAAACGCTCCAACCTGACTCACAAACCACAATCTCTTCGCATCAATTTCATTCTTCATATATATATTACTCCTGCATGTACGTGTCTGTCATTTTATACACAACTTCGAAAACTACAGAGCTTTTACCTAAAGATGATTGCTAATACAAAGGTGATGGAGGGCACGGTATTTAGAATAGCAGATGTGAATGTAGCTGAAGTGTACTGCATCCCCAAGAAAGTGAAACCCTGGTCCACCACCGGCCTGATAATCATATACATTCAGGTTAGGTTGTTACACTTAAACCGATCTATATATACATATATAATAACATTTTTAGCTCTCTCTGAACTATGGCTACTTATTTCCATATAGGATATCAAGGTTTCTTGCAACATCAAAAGATATATAAAGGCGGGTTGCTTCTAGATATATTTGTATAGGTTGAGAGTATTACTCTAGAAAGCCGAGAAGCATGATCTGTAAAAATACAGAGATGGTCATCTTGGGCCTCACTTTCCTGCAAAACCAATCAAAGAAACGTTGAGTTCCATTAATGCTAAGAATAGGACATGCATGCATGGGAGGGTTTACTACAGAAAGACCTATCGAGAAAGAAGGCGAAGGGAGCGAGGGAAAGAGCGGCGAAGGCATTGCGATAGGCACTGAACACAAAACGATTAACGCCGTGCTTCACACTCGTCATTCCGAACAGCACAGTTCCTGCTATCCCGAATTGCAATGCCACCATTAGAACATAAGGCTTTGCCTTATTCACCACACAGCTCCTCCCACACATGTCTCCCAATTTTAATTCCCTCACCACACTCACCCCCAAGTGTGTGTGATACAACCCAAGTGAGTCACAACGCGTTCCTTTTATAGACAGTAGCCAAAACCCACTAGGCCAAGTACTTGTGGATAAGCATTCTGCTTTTTAGATGCACTCCGTTCTCTAATTAATTAACTCAAAATATATAATTCTCATTCATCAACATCCAAAAAAATAAAATAAAAATAAAAGCTTCTTTAATTATTATCTCAGAGAGAATGCGCCAATTATGGACGTATATACGTTAATTTAGTTAGTGGAGTACCAGCTTCCTGTATGTTGAGTCAGAGCACACTTGGGAGCATGGCACCTTGTTTGCCCGTCAAATCCCCAACTTTTCCCTGTGACACAAAATAAATATGCCTAAATCTGTTTCATTAACTTCTTTATTATATTCAATTTCCAAATATCCCAATCACAAACATTTGCTCTGTATATACCTACGTACGTACGTTCTTACGCATGCTGGTACGTGATGACTGGAAGGCCAGTAAGCTACGTTATTAATTCGTATTATTGCATGGAACAAAATAGCCTTCAAAACTAACGAAAAGGCCTTCATAAAATTGTGAGCAACATGTAAACGATCTCTTATAAATTCTAATAGGTTGGTGTGTACGTTGTTAAAAGGAGAGATCGTGCGCCCGGTATGTAGCCCAGTGGGTGTGCCTCGGCTTTTTCTAATCTCATCCTCTTCGCAGCAAGCTTTATTCATCATTTATCAGATACAGTGCACGTTTTTTTATGCACGACACTAATTGGGTTTAGTGAAACTTCGTTTTCGTTGAATAGCACGAGAAGGGCCACCAGAATCAAAATTATTGTAAGCCCCCAATAATAATAACATGGTCGTGCTTGCTTGCTTATAAAATTGGAATATCTCAGGTATTGCTTTCTTTTTCCCTCTTCCCTTTTTAAACAATATCCTAGCTCCAACTCAATTCAAACGACGAGCACAACTTATTTTTCATTTCAAAATAAACGCAGTTTGTAGATAAATTCTAATTATGAATTTAAAAAAATTGATGATTGCGTGTTAATAAAAGAATAAAATTTATTCATATCATATTCAAACAATACAAAAGATCAATATTAGATTCATGAAGCAAATACAAAAATATTATAACTAGACTAAAGAACCAAAAGAGATAGTAAAAGGGGAGCACAGAGTTGATATAGATATAACTAAACCCCTCAATATTATATACCCAAAAAAAAAAAGTCCATCAGTATTCTGATGTGTGTGTGTGATACGTTCAAGATCGAATCGATTATCTCCAAACAAAACTAGCATTAAAAATGAGTTTGAAATCGGTTCTTAGTACTTAATTAAAACCTCTTTATCAAGATCTATGTCTCGCTAGGTCTGATCCGCCATATGCTTGCTTTTCGATAAACTGAGGAAAGGAGAAGGCCCAAATTAAATCAGAGATGCTCACATGAATTCCCATTTTTTGAAGTTTCTCCTGATCTTTCTGTCATTTTCATACAGTATTATTTGAAGTTAAATTCAAGATTCTGGGTGCTTCAATTCCCCAATGCGGTGGACTCAGTCTTTCCAAGCGCATACAAAGCAAGTCCATTTTGCAAGGATCATTTTCAAAAACACCTTATTTTTTATCTGTGAATTTAAATGAACAATCTAAATCTCACTTAATTGTTGCACAAGTCTTTAATTCATATTTATGTGTCGAGAATAAAATTTAATACACACACAAATGCAACTGATTTTATGAGTAATAAATTATATTTTTTAAAGTGGAGGATTTTTATATTAATAATCGATGAAGAACTTATTTGTCCGGATTTCAAAATCACTTTCACACAAACCGAGATAACATTCATCTCATATACTTATTTTAGATTGCATACAATCACTTTTCAAAAGTTAATCCAAACAAATTTTAAATATGTTTGTGTCAATTTTGTGTTTTAGATCACTCTCAGTACTTTAGCCTAATTACAATTTTTCATGCCAAATATCTTAAGCTTTCCAATATACATATGTATTTAAAAAATAATAATAGATGTGATGAAAGATTGCACCGGCATACTGAGGGGAGGGCTTCTGTCCATCTATCTAGTAATGATAACCTGCTTTTTCGGGAATAAAAAAATTAGTGAGTCCAACGTCTTTTTATTTCATCAGTTGATGGCCAAGAAAATAAAGTTTTTATATCTTATTGCTCCTTATTCAGCATGCAATGCCCAAATCCGGGGGTCCTTGGGAAGCAAACCGTTTGCTCGATAATCGTGCGTTCTGTGTGTAATCCTCTACGATTAAGGGAAACGGATTCGTCGAAAGATCCAAGTTTAAGTGTTTAAACACAATGGTCACTCAACAATACTGCTAAACGCAATACCATTACGCGGCCGGGCATGGCTTATAGTTTCTTAATTATCCTCTGTAATTGAAGTCTGGGGGCGTCATTTGTTGCAGCAAGCAAGCACTTTCTGTTTCCCATGCCGTTTTAAACCAAGTAAAATCATGTCCATTTCGTTCCATTAAATGGCTTAGCCAGATTGCAATGCTGGCTAATGAAAAAGTTTAAGCAATTACAAATAAAAGAAAAGCTATACATAGTAAATGGCTAAGACGAATCAATTTGACTTGTCCCTCTTGTATGGAAAACGTCAAACGTCTTGCTTGGCCGATTTTGGTATCATTTATAGAGAGGAGACGTGCAAAATAGAACTAAACGAAGGCCGATCTCACAAAAGAGAATAAAAGAGAGAAAAAGAAGGTTCGATTTCTAAAAATAATGAAAGGAGAGGAAATGAAGACGGGCAAGAAAGATGCAAATAGAGAATCTGGGCACCACAACAACGACATACTCTTCAATCATCATTTGCCAAAAAAAGCAAAATAATAATAATAATAATAACAACAATAATGTGGTCAAGGGAAAATACGATCATGTGGGATTCCTTTAGGCTCTTTAAAGTATTCTGATCTAAACGTAGATTAATAATTATTTTTCTTTGTATGTGACATAATAAGAAATCCCCAGTCTGTGCACCACTGAAATGGGATATTGATTGTTTCTTCCACTAACAAATTGCCATCGTTTTCATGCATGATCGTATTATCCGCTATGCTTGATCGCTACTAATCACTCTCAATAATTCAGGCTTCGTCCATATCCATTTGGGTTCAAATTCAGGGATAAATCGCTACGTCACACTAAAACCAAGTGCCCCAGAATTCAGTAAATATGCAGAATAGTATTAGTAATAATATTATAAGCTGGGTGGAGTTCTGCATCAAATTCTTCTAAAGTAGATTTGGCCCCCAGCACTTGCTGCAATATTGCCTACCAAGACTAGTGCATCTAATAAAATAAGCATCAAAGTAGTAACAGTAACTGCCTTATCTTCTTACCAAAGGCAGAGTGAATTAGGTGTGACAGTGTAATCGAGTCAACGAGATAGGAACAATTCAATCACACATCCAAATGAAGTCATGTTTCAATTACTGGAGTCAGAAATTACTTGAACAAGTTTATCACACGGAATATGAGTACGACAGATCTAAAAAATAGTAAAAACGTGACGAAACAATCATCTCTTGCTTGCTGCTTCCCGAGTCCTATTAAAAAATGTCCCTTTTAAGTTTATCTTCTATTGTCTGAAAGCAGCAGCTATCTTCTTTTGGAGGAGTTCCACTCCGACACGAGGAGACAATCGCGGCAGAAGTTCCTGAAAATGAGACAGAGATTCAGATGGGTGAAAGGTATGAATTATGAAATGGAAAAACAAATGCTGATGCTGATGCTGATGCTACTTCACTGGACCTACGATGGCCCAATGTTAACTCATCCCAACAAGTGGGGTGGCAGAAATGGCCCAAATTCAGCATTGCTGAGACATTTGATATCAGACTTACATGCAACATTACAACCAAAATCAATGTATTATTAATAGTCAAGTGAAGTACTGCATTGAATCAAAGTGCGTCTGACTGGATCTGCATGAGGCTAATTTGGCAATTTCATGTCATTTTTCTCCATCAGGATTCATAATCTAATAATAATGGTCAAATGTTCAAGTCATAATCATTTCCTACACTGAAACCTAAAAATTCTCTGTTTTCCACAGCCTTAACCCATCAAATAAAAAAAAAAAAATCAAACCAAAGCCTCAAAACCTAAATATATAACTTTTGCCCAGGACAAATGAAACCTTTATGATCAACTATAGCAGCACGATGCCTTAAAACTCTGCTCTAGTCAACCCCTACTCAATCTAAACTTACCTCAGACTCAATAATACTTCAAGGATGAAGTAGACTAGATGTAGGGCATGGGCTACATTTCACCCAGAAAATAATCCTTAATCAATAGAGATTTTAAAGAATACTGACACTCTACAACTTAGTGGAAAGAACCCAAATTTTATTAGAATTCAAAATGAAAGTGAATGAAATTAAGCTTTTCTTTCCCTAAGGATTGATTTCATTCATATCATGTACTGGGGGAAGAATAAACGAGTGACCAGGGGCTAATATTAAATGAAATTTTACATCACTGTTTTGAATATATTTTCAAGAGCATGGCGAGAATAATTCATCCATTTATTACATCTCAATCAGCAGTGAAACTCATTGTTCCATTATTGATTGCTATCTGCTACTCTGCTTACAATCACCATCTACAAGGTGCAGTAACAGGACAGGGGCATGAAGCGTACATTCTCTCATTTTCAAATTAGCTGGTCTTTTTCATCTTCAAACCAGCAAATGGTAAGACTGAACTTCCTTACTAACCATGGTTGGACCGTCTGGGATTCCAAGAACTAGGTAGGTGCCAAGCAATATTTAAAGACAGGGACGTCAATTTTTCAAATGGGGGTGAGGTGTCAAAGTAAGGAATTTTAGATGGAAAGTGGGCTTTGATAGAAACAAAATCATGTCTTTACTTTGGTTCATCGTAATTCATTAAGGCTCTCTTATGGATTAAGGACTCGGGAATCATCGAAAGTTCCTCTGGCCTTCTGCTGAAGCTGGCCTTCGTCAATCAGAAGGATCTTCTTGGTCTATGCTCCTCTAAAGATAGAGATCCTAATATACAAACTACCTGGAGAGATATTATGTGAATAAGTGACGAATCACACCAATAATGCAACCTACGACTATATCCCTGATGAAAGTAAAGTTCACACACACACACACACACAACAGGCAAACTAACTTGTGGACTTTGGTACATACTGTATACTTCTACAAATGAAACCTTGTCCCAGTAAACTATAGCCCCAATAAATAAGGCATTGCCCGGTTCACAAGTCATAGGTTTTCACAACTGAAAATTCGATATGAAAGTGAAAAATGAGCACTTGCAGGTCCATCATCATAACTCTGTAGTCACTACTTCTCAACCCCAATGTTATCAATATCCCCTTCCCTTTTTCCTTTTCCCACTCAATTCAAAGTAATCACAGTGTCAAAGAATAACCGCTGTAGAGTTTCTTGCAGGCCTCAATGTATAGGCTGCTGTAAATGTTTGAAGCTCTCAAGCTCCACAGTAAAGTACAAATTTTGTCGTATGATAGAGGTAGCATGTGATTCCTGGCTTTGAGTAAACTAACCACAACACACACACATCAGCGAAGAAACAAAGGCTCGAGCTTAGGGATAGATAACTAACCAAATGGCGGTCCCGACAACCAAGCACAGTAATTGAAACTGACCTCTTTACCATCGGAGCGTAATTTGGCCAACACGGGTATCTCATATTGATAAGCTCTTTCCCATTCCGGATTGCTAGTTATGTCCCTTATCTGAGAAAGACCAACATGAGGAACCTGATATTCAAACATACAGCGGTGGAGGGAGAAGAGGGAGGTACCTGCAAATCGACGTCGTGAAGTGAATCAGGACCAGAGAGAAAGAAAGCAGCTTGAAGTTTCTCTTTGAGACCATCGCACAAGCAGCAACCGGGCTTCGAGTATAGGACAAGCCTTCGAGAAGGTGTGGAAGGCGAAGATGGAGATGAGAACGAAGAAATTGCGAGGGGCTTCAAGGGCCACCTAACGCTTGGTCTGGTTACCATGACAACGGAGGAAGGCCTCGCAAAGGCCGCCGCCGCAGCCGCGGTTGCAAATGCCATTGGGGCCAGGAGAAAGCAAGAATTGGGTACCAACAGTTGATATTGCTTTGACAGAAGTGTTCAGTGCCCACGCTCTGTGTGCACAGTGTAGATTGGCCTCCCCCAATTGATGCTTCCTTCTGTCGTTCCCTCGCTTCAGGCCACCGGGGGATTGCTCCCCGTGGATGTTTCTTCGCCTGAATCTCTTTTTGGGCAAAGCAGGCCGATCACCCAATGTCATGCATTTAGCATTCTAATTTTTTTATACAATTTTATCTCTATCCTTTTAATTTGTTCCCTTATTTTTTAATCAGTATTTTTAGAAAAAAATATTTTTTTTATTTTTAACTTTTAACTAATTTATAATTTAGTCACTCAAACTAATAAAAAATAACATTTTGAGTATTTAAACAATTTTTTATGAA
>QFDD01001174.1:0-21776 GCA_006871305.1 Vachellia collinsii
CATTACACTCTTGTAAATTTAATGTAAATTTCAATTACAAAACGTTGACTATAGTATGCAATTTATTGAACTCAAAAAAATTTATTAATGAAAGTTATTTTATTAGTTAAGAAGATTCAAAATGTATGTACCAAATATTTTATTGTATAAAACTTATGAAAATATACTGTACGACAATGCAACTCATGAAAATAAGGAGCCTATGAATAGTTTCATGTCTTTTTAATAGCTTGAAAAATGAATTTACTACCCTATTTTTTAGTTAAACCATTACACTATTGTAAATTTAATGTAAATTTCAATTACAAAACGTAGACTATAGTAAGCAATGAATTGAACTTAATAAAGTTATTTAATGAAAGTTATTTTATTTGTTAAGAAGATTCAGAATGAATGTACCAAATGTTTTATTGTATAAAAGTTATGAAAATATACTATACGACAATGCAACTCATGAAAATAAAGAGCCTATGAATAGTTTCATGTATTTTTGATAGTTTGAAATTCCAAATTGCTACCCTATTTTTTAGTTAAACCATTGCACTCTTGTAAATTTAATGTAAATTTCAATTACAAAATGTAGACTATAGTAAGAAATGTATTGAAATTAAATAATTTTTTTAATGAAAGTTATTTTATTAGTTAAGAAGATTGAAAATGTGTGTACCAAATATTTTATTGTATAACACTTATGAAAGTATACTATACGACACTGAAAGTCATGAAAATAAAGAGCCTGTGAATAGTTTCACGTCTTTTTAATAGCTTGAAATTCCAAATTACTATCCTATTTTTTAGTTAACTAATTACATATAGTTTATTTTTATAACTTTTATACAATACCATATTTGTACATAGATTTTGAATCTTTGTAACTAATAAAATAACTTTCATTAATCAATTTTTTTAAGTTCATTAAATTGCTTGATATAGTATGCGTTTTGTATTTTCAATGTACATTAAATTTACATTAGTGTAGTGATTTAACTAAAAAATAGGGTGGCAATTTGGAATTTCAAGCTATTAAAAAGACATGAAACTATTCATAGGCTCTTTATTTTCGTGAGTTGCAATGTCATATAGTATATTTTCATAGCTTTTATACAATAAAATATTTGGTGCATACATTTTGAATCTTTTTAAGTACTAAAATAACTTTCATTAATAAATTTTCTTAAGTTTAATAAATTGCTTGCTATAGTCTACGTTTCGTATTTTAAATTTACATTAGTGCAATGATTTTACTAAAAAAATAGGGTAGTAGTTTGGAATTTCATGCTATTAAAAAGACATGAAACCATTCAAAGGCTCTTTATTTTCATAAGCTACATTGTCGTATAGTATATTTTCATAACTTTTATACAATAAAATATTTGGTACATACATTTTGAATGTTTTTAACTAATAAAAGAACTTTCATGAATCAATTATTTTAAGCTCAATAAATTGCATGCAATAGTCTACGTTTTGTATTTCAAATTTACATTAAATTTACAATAGTGTAATGATTTAATGAAAAAATAGGGTAGTAATTTGGAATTTCAAGCTGTTAAAAAGATTGAAACAATTCATAGGATCTTTAAATTCATGAGTTGCATTGTCGTATAATATATTTTCATAGGTTTTCAATAAAATATTTGGAACATACATTTCGAATCGTTTTAACTAATAAAATAACTTTCATTTATGATTTTTTTTAAGTTCAATAAATTGCTTGCTATATTCTACGTTTTGTATTTTAAATTTACATGAAATTTACAATAGTGTAATCATTTAACTAAAAAGTAGGGTAGTAAGTTGGAATTTCAAGCTATTAAAAAGACGTGAAACTATTCAAAGGCTCTTTACTTCATTAGTTGCAATGTCGTATAGTATATTTTCATAGCTTTTATACAATACAATATTTGGTACATACATTTTGAATCTTTTTAAGTGGTAAAATAACTTTCATTAGTAAATTTTTTTAAGTTCAATAAATCTCTGGCTATAGTCTACGTTTTGTATTGTAAATTTACAATAGTGTAACGATTTTACTAAAAAAATAGGGTAGTAGTTTGGAATTTCATGCCATTAAAAAGACATGAAACCATTCAAAGGCTCTTTATTTTCATGAGCTGCATTGTCGTATAGTATATTTTCATAGCTTTTATACAATAAAATATTTGGTACATACATTTTGAATCTTTTTAAGTACTAAAATAACTTTCATTAGTAAATTTTTTTAAGTTCAATAAATCTCTGGCTATAGTGTACGTTTTGTATTTTAAATTTACAATAGTGTAATGATTTTAGTAAAAAAATAGGGTAGTAGTTTGGGATTTCATGCTATTAAAAAAGCATGAAACCATTCAAAGGCTCTTTATTTTCATGAGTTGCATTGTCGCATAGTATATTTTTATAACTTTTATACAATAACATATTTGGTACATACATTTTGAATCTTTGTAACTAATAAAATAACTTTCATTAATCAATTTCTTTAAGTTTAATAAATTGCTTACTATAGTCTGAGTGTTGTATTTTCAATTTACATTAAATTTGCATTAGTGTAATCATTTAACTAAAAAATAGGGTGGCAATTTGAATTTCAAGCTATTAAAAAGACATCAAACCATTCATAGGCTCTTTATTTTCATGAGTTACAATGTCGTATAATATATTTTCATAGCTTTTATACAATAAAATATTTGGTACATATATTTTGAATCATTTTAAGCAATAAAATAACTTTCACTAATAAATTTTTTTAAGTTCAATAAATTCCTTCCTATAGTCTATGTTTTGTATTTTAAATTTACAATAGTGTAATGATTTTACTAAAAAATAGGGTAGTAGTTTGGAATTTCATGCTATTAAAAAGACATGAAACCATTCAAAGGCTCTTTATTTTCATGAGCTGCATTGTCGTATAGTAGACTTTCATAGCTTTTATACAATAAAATATTTGGTAGATACATTTTGAATTTTTTTAACCAATAAAATAACTTTCATTTTTGAATTTTTTTAAGTTCAATAAATTGCTTGCTGTATTCTACGTTTTGTATTTTAAATTTACATTAAATTTACAATAGTGTAATCATTTAACTAAAAAGTAGGGTAGTAAGTTTGAATTTCAAGCAATTAAAATGATGTGAAACGATTCAAAGGCTCTTTACTTTCCTGAGTTGCATTGTCGTAAAGTATATTTTCATATCTTTTATACAATAAAATATTTGGTACACACATTTTGAATCTTTTTAAGTACTAAAATAACTTTCATTAATAAATTTTTTCAAGTTCAATAAATTCCTTGCTATAGTCTACGTTTTGAATTTTAAATTTACAATAGTGTAATGATTTTACTACAAAATAGGGTAGTAGTTTGGAATTTCAAGCTACTAAAAAGACGTGAAACTATTCATAGGCTCTTTATTTTCATGTGTTGCATTGTCGTCTTGTATATTTTCATAACTTTTATACAATAAAATATTTGGTGCATACAGTTTTAAAATTTTTAAGTAATATAATAACTTTCATTAATCAGTTTGTTTAAGTTAACAAAATTGCTTTCTAAAGTGTAAGTTTTGTATTTTAAATTGACAATAAAATTACAATAGTGTAATGATTTAACTCAAAATAAGGTAGTAATTTCGTATTTCAGGCTATTAAAAAGATGAGAAACAATACAATGGCTCTTTATTTTCATGGATTGACTTTTAAACAATAAAATAATTGGTACATGCATTTTGAATCTTTTTAACTAATAAAATAACTTTCATTAATCAATTTTTTTATGCTCAGTTAATTGCTTGCTATAGTCTATGTTTTGTTTTTTAAATTTACATTAAATTTACAACAGTGTAATGATTTTATTAAAAAAGAGGGCAGCAATTTGGAATTTCAAGCAATTAAAAACACGTGAAACTATTTGTAGGCTCTTTATTTTCATAAGTTGCATTGTAGTATAGTATATTTTCATACCTTTTATACAATAAACTATTTGATACATACAATTTTAATTGTTTTAACTTATAAAGTAACTTTCATTTATCAATTTTTTGAAGTTCAATAAATTGCTTGCTGAGTTTGCGTTTTGTATTTTAAATTTACAATAGTGTAATGATTTAACTAAAAAATGGGTAGTAATTTCGTATTTCAAGCTATTAAAAAGATGTCAAACTATTCATAGGCTCTTTATTTTTGTGAATTGCATTGTTGTATAGTATATTTTCATAAATTATATACAACAAAGTATTTGGTACTTACATTTTGAATCTTTTTAACTAATAAAATAACTTTCATTTATCAATTTTTTTTAAGCTCAATAAATTGCTTGCTAATGAAAAAGACGTGAAACTATTCATACGCCCTTTATTTTCATGAGTTGCATTGTCTTATAGTATATTTTGATAACTTTTATACAATAAAATATTTGGTACATACATTTTGAGTGTTTTTAACGAATAAAATAATTTTCAGTAATCAATTTTTTTAAGTTAACTAAATTGCTTTCTAAAGTGTAAGTTTTGTATTTTAAATTGAAATTGAATTTACAATAGTGTAACGATTTAACTAAAAATAGGGTAGCAATTTGGGATTTTAACCTTTTAAAAAAATGTGAAACTATTTGTAGGCTCCTTATTTTAATGAGTTGCAATGTCGTATAGTATATTTTCATAACTTGTATACAATAAAATATTTGAAACATACAATTTGAATCTTCTTAATTATTAAAATAAATTTCATTAACAAATGTTTTTAAGTACAATAAATTGTTTGTTATAGTCTACGTTTTTGTATTTTAAATTTACATTAAATTTGTAATAGTGTAATGAGTTAACCAAAAAATGGGGTAGTAATTAGGAATTTGAAACTATTAAAAAGACGTGAAACTATTCACAGGCTCTTTATTTTCATGAGTTGCATTGTCGTATAGTATATTTTCAAAACTTTTATGCAATAAAATATTTTGTACAGACATTTGAATTTTTCTAACTAATAAAATAACATTTATTAATCAATTATTTTCAATTCAATAAATTTCTTACTATAGTCTACGTTTTGTATTTTAAATTTATATTAAATTTACAATAGTTTAATGATTCAACTAAATAATGCGGAAGTAATTTCGTATTTCAAGATACTAAAAAAACATGATACTATTCATGGGCTCTTTATTTTCAAAAATTGCATTGCTGTATAGTATATTTTCATAAATCTTATACAATAATATATTTGGTGCATACATTTTGAATCTTTTTAACTAATAAAATAACTTTCATTAATCAATTTTTTTTAAGTTCAATAAATTTATTACTATAATCTATGTTTTGTATTTTAAATTTACATTAAATTTACAATAGTGTAATGATTTGACTAAAAAATAAGGTAGTAATTTCGTATTTCAAGCTATTAAAAAGATGAGAAACTATTCATACGCCTTTTATTTTCATGAGTTGCATTGTCGTGTAATATATTTCCTTAACTTTTATACAATAAAAAATTTGGTATATACATTTTGAATCTTTTTAACTAACAAAATAACTTTCATTAGTCAATTTTTTTATGTTCAATAAATTGCTTGCTATAGTCTAAGTTTTGTATTTTAAATTTATATTAAATTTACAATAGTGTAATGATTAAACCAAAAAATAGGGTAGTAATTAGGAATTTCAAACTATTAAATGGACGTGAAACTATTCACAAGCTCTTTATTTTCATGAGTGGCATTATCGTATAGTATATTTTCATAACTTTTATACAATCAAATATTTGGTACATACATTTTGAGTCTTTCTAACTAATAAAATAACTTTCATTAATCAATTTTTTCTGTTCAATAAATTACTTTATATAGTCTACATTTTGTATTTTAAATTTTCATTAAATTTACAATAGTGACATGATTTAACTAAAAAAATGGGGTCATAATTTCGTATTTCAAGTTACTAAAAAGAAGTAAAGCTATTCATAGGCTCTTTATTTTCATGAATTGCATTGTCGTCTAGTATATTTTCATAACTTTTATACAATAAAATATTTGGTACATACATTTTTAAACTTTTTAAGTAATATAATAACTTTCATTAATCAATTTGTTTAAATTAACTAAATTGCTTTCTAATGTGTAAGTTTTGTATTTTGAATTGACATTGAATTTACAATAGTGTAATGATTTTACTAAAAAATAGGGTACTAATTCGGGATTTCAAGCTATTAAAAACATGCGAAACTATTCATAGGCTCTTTATTTTCAAGAGTTGCATTGTCGTATAGTATATTTTCATAACTTTTATACAACAAAATATTTGGAACATACATTTTGAATCTTCTTAATTAATAAAATAACTTTTATTAATAAATTTTTTTAACTACAATAAATTGGTTGCTATAGTTAACGTTTTGTATTTTAAATTTTACATTAAATTTACAATAGTGTAATGATTTAACTAAAAAAATGTAGTAATTAGGAATTTCAAACTATTAAACAGACGTGAAACTATACAGAGGCTCTTTATTTTCATGAGGTGCATTGTCGTATAGTATATTTTCATAAATTTGAAACAAAAACAATATTTGGTACATACATTTTTAATCTTTCTATTAAATAAAATAACTTTCATTAATCAATTCTTTTCAGTTCAATAAATTGCTTGCTATAGTCTAGATTTTGTATTTTAAATTTACATTAAATTTACAATAGTGTGATGATTTGACTAAAAAATAGGGTAGTAATTTCATAGTTGAAGCTATTAAAAAAGACGTGAAACTATTCATAAGCTCTTTATTTTCATGAGTTGAATTTTTGTATAGTATATTTTCAAAACTTTTATACAATAAAACAATTGGTACATACATTTTGAATCTTTTTAACTAATAAAATAACTTTCATTAATCAATTTGTTTAAGTTCAATAAAATGCTAGCTATAGTCTAAGTTTGGTATTTTAAATTTACATTAAATTTACAATAGTAATGATTTAACAAAAAATAGGGTAGTAATTTTGTATTTCAAGCTACTAAAAAGACGTGAAACTATTGATAAGATCTTTTTTTTGATAAGTTGCATTGTCGTATAGTATATTTTTATAACTTTTATACGATCAAATATTTGGTACATACATTTTGAATATTTTTAGTGAATAAAATAACTTTCATTAATCAATTTTTTAAGTTCAAGAAATTGATTGCTATAGTCTACGCTTTGTATCTTAAATTTACATTCAATTTACAATAGTGTAATGATTTAGCTAAAAATAGGGTATTAATTAGGAATTTCAAACAATTTAAAAGACTTGAAACTATTCATAGGCTCTTTATTTTCATGAGTTGCATTCTCATATAATATATTTTCATTACTTTTATACAATAAAATATTTGGTACATACATTTTTAATCTTTCTAACTAATAAAATAACTTTCAATAATCAATTATTTTCATTTCAATAAATTACTTGCTATAGTCTACGTTTTGTATTTTAAATTTATATTAAATTTACAATAGTTTAATGATTTAACTAAAAAATAGGGTAGTAATTTTGTTTTTCAAGCTACTAAAAAGATGTGAAATTATTCATAGGCTCTTTATTTTCATGAGTTGCACTGTTGTATAGTATTTTTTCATAACTTTTATAGAATAATATATTTGGTACATAGATTTTGAATCTTTTTAACTAATAAAATAACTTTCATTAATCAATTTTTATAAGTTCAATAAATTTCTTGCCATACTCTACGGTTTGTATTTTAAATTGACATTAAATTTACAATAGTGTAATAATTTGACTAAAATATAGGATAGTAATTTCGTATTTGAAGCTACTAAAAAGACATAAAACTATTCATAGGCTCTTTATTTTCATGAGTTGCATTGTCCTATTATATATTTTCATAAGTTTTATACAATAAAATATTTGGTACATACAATTTGAAACTTTTTAAGTAATAAAATAACTTTCATTAATTAATTTTTTTAAGTCAACTAAATTGCTTTCTAAAGTGTAAATTTTGTATTTTTAATTGACACTGAATTTACAATGGTGTAATGATTAAAGTAAAAATAGGGTAGTAATTCGGGATTTCAAGCTATTAAAAAAACGTGAAACTTTTCATAGGCTCTTTATTTTCATGAGTTGCATTGTCGTATTGTATATTTTCATAAGTTTTATAGAATAAAATATTTGGTACATACATTTTGTGTCTTTTTAATTATTAAAATAACTTTCATTAATATAATTTTTTAAATACAATAAACTGTTTGCATTAGTATACGTTTTGTATTTTAAATTTACATTAAATTTACAATAATGTAATGATTTAACTAAAAAAAATGTCAGTAATTACAAATGTCAAACTATTAAAAACATGTGAAACTATTGATTGGCTCTTTATTTTCATGAGTTGCATTGTCCTATAGTATATTTTTATGACTTTTTCACAATAAAAATTGGGTACATACATTTTGTATCTTTTTAACTAATAAAATAACTTCCATTAATAAATCTTTTTAAGTTAACTAAATTGCTTGCTATAGTCTACATTATGTATTTTAAATTTACATTAAATTTACAATAGTGTAATGATTTAACAAACAAAAAAAGGGTAGTAATTAGGAATTGCAAGCTCTTTATTTTCAGGAGTTGCATTCTCGTAGTATATTTTCATAACTTTTATACAATAAAATATTTGGTACATACATTTTGAATATTTTTAACTAATAAAATAACTTTCATTAATAAATTTTTTTAAGTTCAATAAAGTGCTTGCTATAATCTACGTTTTGTATTTTAAATTTACAATAAATTTACAATAGTGAAATTATTTAACTAAAAAAATAGGGTAGTAATTTCGTATTTGAAGCTACTAAAAATACGTGTAACTATTCATAGGCTATTTATTTTCATGAGTTGCTTTGTCGTATAGTATATTTTCATAACTTTTATACAATAAAATATTTGGTACATACATTTTGAAACTTTTTAAGTAATAAAATAACTTTCATGAATCAATTTGTTTAAGTTAACTAAATTGCTTTCTAAAGTGTAAGTTTTGTATTTTAAATTGCCATTGAATTTACATTTTGAATCTTCTTAATTAATAAAATAATCATCACCAATTAATTTTTTTAAGTTCAATAAATTGCTTGCAATAGTCTACGTTTTCTATTTTAAGTTTATATTAAATTTACAATTGTGTAATGATTTAACTAAAAAATAGGGTAGTAATTTCGTATTTCAACCTCTTAAAAAGATGTGAAACTATTCATTGGCTCTTTATTTTCAAGAGTTGCATTGTTGTATAGTATATTTTCATGAATTTTATACAATAGATCAATTGGTACATACATTTTGAAACTTTTTAATTAATAAAATAACTCTCATTAATCAATTTTTTTAAGTTAACTAAATTTCTTTCTAAAGTGTACGTTTTGGATTTTAAATTGACATTGAATTTAAAATAGTGTAATGATTTAACTAGAAAAAGGGTAGTAATTCAGAATTTCAAGCTATTAAAAAGATGTGAAACTATTCATTGGCTCTTTATTTTCATGAGTTGCATTGCCGTATAGTATATTTTCATAACTTTTATACAATAAAATATTTGGCACATATGTTTTGAAACTTCTTAAGTAATAAAATAACTTTCATTAATCAATTTTTTTGTTTTTTACATTTACATTAAATTAAAAATAGTGTAATGATTTAACTAAAAATAAGGTCAATAATTTGGTATTAACTATTAAAAAGACGTGAAATTATTCATAGGTTCTTTATTTTCATAAGTTGTATAGTTGTATGGTATATTTTCATAACTTTGTACAGTAAAACAATTGGTACACACATTTTGAAACTTTTTAATTAGAAAAATAACTTTCATTAATCAATTTTTTTAAATTCACTAGATTGCTTGCTATAGTGTACATTTTGCATTTTGAATTTACATTAAATTTACAATAGTGTAACTATTTAACTAAAAAGTAGCGTAGTAATTATGTAGTTCAAACTATTAAAAAGACATGACACTATTCATAGACTCTTTATTTTCATGAGTTGCATTGTCATGTAGCATATTTTAACAACTTTTATACAATAAAAAAATTGGTACATACATTTTGAAACTTTATAATTAATAAAATAACCCTCCTTAATCAATTTTTTTAAGTTTACTAAACTGCTTGCTATAGTGTACATTTTGTATAATAAATTTAATTAAATTTAAAATTGTTTTATGATTTAACTAAAAAATGGGGTATTAATTTGATATATCAAGCTATTAAAAAGACGTGAAATTATTCATAGCCTCTTTATTTTCATGAGTTGCGTTGCAGTATAGTATATTTTCATATCTTTTATACAATAAAACAATTGGTACATACATTTTGAAACATTTTAAATTATAAAATAACTCTCATTATTCAATTCTTTATGTTCACTAAATTGCTTGCTATAGTGTACGTTTTGTATTACAAATTTACATTAAATTTAAAATTGTGTTATGATTTAACTAAAAGATGGGGTATTAATTTTTTATTTCAAGCTTTTAAAAAGACGTGAAACTATTTATAGGTTCCTTCTTTTCATGAGTTGCTTTGTCATATAGCATATTTTCATAACTTTTACACAATAAAACAGTTGGTACATACATTTTGAAACTTTTTAGTGTTTAAAATAACTCTCATTAATCAATTTTTTTAAGTTCACAAAATTGCTTATTATAATGTACAGTTTGTATTTTAAATTTACATTAAATTTACCATAGTGTTATGATTTATCAAAAAAATGGGGTAATAATTTGGTATTTCAAGCTAGTAAAAAGACGTGAAATAATTCATAGGCTCTTTGTTTTCATAAGTTGCATTGTCATATAGTATATTTTTATATCTTTTATGCAATAAAACAATTGGTACATACATTTGGAAACTTTTTAATTAATAAAATAACTTTCATTAATCAATTTTTTTAAGTTCACTAAATTATTTGCTATAGTGTACGTTTTGTATTTTAAATTAAATTTACCTTAGTGTTGTTATTTAACTAAAAAATGGCGTAATGATTTGGTATTTCAAGCTATTAAAAAGAAGTGAAACTATTCATAGGCTCTTTATTTTCATGAGTTGCATTGTCGTATAGTATGTTTTCATATCTTTTATACAATAAAACTATTGGTACATACATTTTGAAACATTTTAATTAATAAAATAACTCCCATTATTCAATTTTTTAAGGTCACCAAAATGCTTGCTATAATGTAAGTTTTGTATTATAAATTTACATTAAATTTAAAATTGTGTTATGACTTAACTAAATAATGGTGTATTAATTTGGCATTTCAAGCTATTCAAAAGATGTGAAACAATTCATAGGCTCTTTGCTTTCATGAGTTGCTTTGTCGTATAGTATATTTTCATATCTTTTATCCAATAAAACAATTGGTACATACATTTTGAAACTTTTAATTAATAAAATAACTTTCATTAATCAATTTTTTGAAGTTCACTAAATTACTTGCTATAGTGTACGTTTTGTATTTTCAATTTACAATTGTGTAATGACTTAACTAAAAAATGGGTTAGTAATTATCTATTTCAAGCTATTAAAAAGAAGTGAAACTATTCATAGGCTCTTTATTTTCATGAGTTGCATGGTTGTCTAGTAGATTTGCATCACTTTTATACAATAAAACAATTGGTACATACATTTTGAAACTTTGTAACTAACAAAATAACTTTCATTAATCCATTTTTTTAAGTTCACTACATTGCTTGCTATAGTGTACATTTATTATTTTAAATTTACATTAAATTTAGAATTGTGTAATGATTTAACTAAAAAAAGGGTAGTAATTATGTATTTCAAGCTATTAAAAAATGTGAAACTATTCATAGGCTCTTCATTTTATTCAGTTGCAATGTCATGAAGTATATTTTGATAACTTTTATACAACAAAACAATTGATACATACATTTTGAAACTTTTTAATTAATAAAATAACTTTCACTAATCAATTTTTTTTAGTTCACTAAATTTCTTGCTATAGTGTACATTTTGTATTTTAAATTTACTATAGTGTAATGATTTAACTAAAAATGGGGTAGTAATTTGGTATTTCAAGCTATTAAAAAGATGTGAAACTATTGATAGGCTCTTTATTTTCATGAGTTTCATTGTCCAGTAGTATTTTTTTCAAATCTTTTATACAATAAAACAATTGGTACATACATTTTGAAAATTTTCAAATAATAAAATAACTTTCATTAATCAATTTATTAAGTTCACTAAATTGTTTTCTATAGTGTACATTTTGTATTATAAATTTACAATAGTTTAATGATTTAACTAAAAAATGGAGTAGTAATTTGAAATTTCAAGCTATTAAAAACATGTGAAACTATTTATAGGGTCTTTATTATCATGAGTTGCATTGTCGTATAGTTTATTTTCATAACTTTTATACAATAAAATAATTGGTACATACATTTTGAGGCTTCTTAATTAATAAACTAACTTTCATTAATCATTTTTTTAAGTTCACTAAATTGCTTGTTATAGTGTACATTTTGTATTTTAAATTTACAATAGTGGTATGATTTAAGTAAAAAATGGGGTAGTAATTTGATATTTCAAACTATGAAAAAGACGTGAAACTATTCATAGGCTCTTTATTTTCATGAGTTGCGTTGTCGTGTAGTATATTTACATAACTTTTGTACAATAAAACAATTGTTACATACATTTTGAAACTTTTTAATTAATAAAATAACTTTCATTAATAAATTTTTTTAGGTTCACTAAATTGCTTGCTATAGTGTACATTTCGTATTTTAAATTTACATTAAATTTACAATAGTGTAATGATTTAACTAAAAAGTAAGGTAGTAATAATGTATTTCAAGCTATTAAAAGGACGTGAAACTATTCATATGCTCTTTATTTTCATGAGTTGCATTGTCGTGCGGTCTATTTTCATAACATTTGTACAATAAAACAATTGGTGCATACATTTTGAAACTTTTTAATAAATAAAATAACTATCATTAACAAAAAATTTTAAGTTCACTAAATTGCTTGTTATAGTGCACATTTTATATTTTAAATTTTCAATAGTGTAATGATTTAAGTAAAAAATGGGGTAGTAATTTGCTATTTCAAACTATTAAAACGACGTGAAACTATTCGTAGGCTCTTTATTTTCATGAGTTGCATTGTCGTGTAGTACATTTTCATAACTTTGGTACAATAAAACAATTGGTACAGACATTTTGAAACTTTTTAATTAATAAAATAACTTTCATTAATCAATTTTTTTACATTCACTATATTGCTTGCTATAGTGTACTTTTTGTATTTTAAATTTACCTTAAATTTACAATTGTGTTATGATTTAACTAAGAAATCGGGTAGTAATTTGGTATTCCGAGCTATTAAAAAGACGTGAAACTATTCATAGGCTCTTTTTTTTCCATGAGTTCCATTGTCGGATAGTATATTTTCATAACTTTTATACAATAAAACAATTGGTACATACATTTTAAAACTTTTTAATTAATAAAACAAATTTCATTAATCAATTTTTTTAAGTTCACTAAGTTGCTTGCAATAGTGTACATTTTGTATTTTAAATTTACAATAGCATAATGATTTTACTAAAAAATAGGATAGTAATTTGGTATTTCAAACTATTAAAAAGACGTGAAACTATTCATAGACTCTTTATTTTCATGAGTTGCATTGTCATTTAGTATATTTTCATAACTTTTACACAATAAAACAATTGGTACATAGATTTTCAAACTTTCTAATTAATAAAATAATTGTCATTAATTAATTTTTTTAGGTTCACTAAATTGCTTGCTATAATGTACATTTCGTATTTTAAATTTACATTAAATTAATAATGTAATGATTTAACTAAAAAGTAGTGTAATAATTATGTATTTCAAGCTATTAAAAATACGTGAAACTATTCATATGCTCTTTATTTTCATGAGTTACATTGTCGTGTGGAATATTTTCATAACTTTTATAGAATAAAACACTTGGTACATACATTTTGAAACTTTTTAATTAATAAAATAACTCTCAATAATCAATTTTTTTAAGTTCACTAAATTTCTTGTTATAGTGTACGTTTTTTATTTTAAATTTACAATAGTGTAATGATTTAAGTAAAAAATGGGGTAGTAATTTGGTATTTCAAGCTATTAAAAAGATGTGAAACTATTCATAGGCTCTTTATTTTCATGTGTTGCATTGTTGTTTAATATATTTTCATAACTTTTATACAATAAAACAATTGGTACATACATTTTGAAACTTTCTAATTAATAAAATAACTTTCATTAATCAATTTTTTTAAGTTCACTAAATTACTTCCTATAGTGTACGTTTTGTATTTTAAATTTACATTAAATGTACAATAGTGAAATGATTTAACTAAAAAGTAGGGTAGTAATTATGATTTCAAGCTATTAAAAAGACATCAAACTATTCATATGCTCTTTATTTTCATGAGTTGCATTGTCATGTGGTATATTTTCATAACTTTTATAGAATAAAACAATTGGTATATACATTTTTGTTAGGATGGCTATCATCCAAGAGGGGGGTGGATTGGGTGATTCAAAAAATTTCTATTCGAATCTCAATAATTAAAATATCCAAATCATAGAAATAGAGAATGAAATTGGATAGAGAAAGAATGGAATCAATAGAAATTAATGGAGAAGAAGGTTGGAAGAACACACAACAATTTATCCTGGTTCGGTCCTCTCGAACCTACATCTAGTCCTCAGACTCATTTGAGATTTGCAATCCACTATACCTTCCAAGTTTAACCAGGTACTTGGAAAACCATTACAGCCACATGTTCAATATAACACTTGCACGGCCTATTTCAAGTTTGTAACGGTGGGTACTTGAGAACTCCATAAACATTTCCAGGAATTTATGAAACCCACTCAAGTTTGTAACTGTTGGTACTTGATAAATCGTTACAATCACTCCCCCTTACCACATGTAAGGTTACACTCTCTATTTCACTCAGGTCTATCCTAAGTTACTCTCAGAAGGTTGGGATGGTTACATTTGGGAAAAGCTTCACTATATGAAGCGAAATATGTTAACATTGAAGCTCATGGAGAAGTATTATATCAGGGTCCTAATATTGTAGTGTGATTTCCTTGAATCCACACTCTACACTTTCTGCTCGGTGACTCCATATAGTTCGTCTCTTTTCTCCGTTGGTTGCTTCCTCTTATTTATAGATGTTAAAATATATCCGTTGGAGAGGATCGTCGTATTTTTCCATTGGCTTTGGCTCTTGTGTTCTATCTTTCAAGCTTGTGATCTGTTCTGACAATACTTGTTTGTTGAAAGAGAATGAATAGCCGTTGTGAAATTGTCTGTTCAACTGGCCGTTAGAGTTTTGACAAGATACAAGTGTTTGTTGAAGAAGATTAATCCGTTGAGTTTGAACACCTTAGAAGCCATCAGAGACCCATACCCTATTTGCTAAATAAGATGGTCAAACATTTATGAGAGCGGGTATGGATTATGTTAGATGAGCATGTTTAAGGAAACTTTTCAAATAAAGTTGATGCTCTGACATTATTGAAACAAAAGTCAAATAAAGTGTATACTCGAGTGCATTTGAGAATACTCGAGTGTTGTTTAAAAATATCTCTGTAAAACTGAAGTTTATGAAGAAGTACTCGAGTATCATTTGAAAATCATTCTGTCAAAACTAAGATTTTGAAACCAATACTCGAGTTGTAAAATTGATTACTCGAGTCCTCATAACACTTTTGTTGATACTCGAGTTCTACTAGTAGTGTTAGAGCTGAAAAAGGTTTTACTTCCAATGGTACTCGAGAGTTTCTAAAAGTATTGCTTAATACTCGAGTGCAATAAATTATACTCGAGTGTTTCAAATCCATTTAAATATAACTAAAGTTTTGGAAATAATACTCGAGTGCGAAAAGCATTACTCGAGTGTTTGTTAATACTTCCAACAATACTTGAGTACTACTGGAAGTATTGCAGTGTAAACAATGAATACTTTTGTTTATACTTGAGTGCATGTGGAAGTATTGTGAAAATATCATTGATACTCGAGTATTATAAACCATACTCAAGTGTTTGTAAATCTTTTTTAATGCCAATACTTCCATCCATACTCGAGTGCTCTTGAAAGTATTTCAAAATTACCTTGATACTCGAGTATTGTTAGCCATACTCGAGTGTTGTAAATTTTTGAGCACAAATACTTTCTTTCATACTCGAGAATTGCTCATGATTTTAGCTTTCATCAGTGCAGGTTCCAGCTTTCAACACATAACTCAACTTGCAACGGCCATAACTCTCTCAATTCAACTCCATACTATGCAAATAAGATATAATTGGAAATCCCTTTGAGTCTACTTTCAAGTGAAACAATAATCAGTCCCAAATATTCTGTACTTCAAAAGTTATCATAGCCATAGTGAGCAAAGGTCAGTAATGAAACGTTCAATTTGACCACTATGTTTAGAAATTCATATCTCCTTCATATGAAATACTTTGATGTTGGTATTGGTGTCTATAAATCAAATTTTGAGCGTAGTTTCATATGAAACTTGTTTCACATCAATTAGACTTGTGGTTTGAGAGATATGATCAAAATACTGAACATATGTTGAGCTGGAAGTAAAGCAGAGTTGAACAGAGGAGCTCGATACTCGAGCATTGACCCTTAATACTCGAGTGTTAGCTCAAAAATCACAATACTTGAGTTTGTACTCGAGTATTACTTCATGAAACTTCAAAAGCTCATCATACTCAAGTATTTGATGCAGTACTCGAGTATTGTCTTCAAGAATCAGTTTTGAGCATCCAAATGAAGGTTAGATGATGTGTTTTTAGCATGTTTGGGAATAGCCTTTGAAAAGTGATTGTGCACAATCCGAGATAAGTATGTGAGATGAGTTTTATCTCATCTTGCGTGAAAGTGCTTCTAGAAGCACTTTTGGAAGGAAGCCAAACATGCACTATATGATGATATAACATCTACTTAGACTTCAAATTGAGTTATTTAACCACATAATCCTCCAATTCCAAAAATAAAAACTTGAAACTTGATGTTCCCATTTTATTTTATAAGATCTTCCTACATCTTCATCATTCTCCATAATTAAACTCAAACAACTTCTCTCCTTTTGATTGACCAAACTACATAAGAAATTTACATTAAATATAGTAGTTAGTAAATATGCATTATAAAAACTTTTTGCTTTTTTATATTTGACATCATCAAAAGTAATCATATATAACAAAAATAACTTTCATTAATCAATTTTTTTAAGTTAATCAAATTGCTTGCAAAAGTGTACATTTTATATTTTACATTTACATGAAATTTACAATAGTGTAATGATTTAACACAAAAATAGAGGAGTAATTCAGGATTTCAAGCTACTAAAAAGACAACAAACTAGTCATAAGCTCCATATTTTCATTAGTTCCATTGTCATGTAGTATATTTTCATAACATTTATACAATAAAAAGATTGGTACATACATTTTGAAACTTTTTAATTAATAAAATAACTTTCATTAATCAATTTTTTTAAGTTAACTAAATTTCTTGCTAAAGTATACATTTTGTATTTTAAATTTACACTAAATTTACAATAGTGTAACAATTTAAATAAAAAAAATTGTGTAGTAATTTGTTCATTCAAGCTATTAAAAAGTTGTCAAACGATTCATAGGCTCCATATTTTCATAGGTTGCAATGTCATGTAGTATATTTTCATAACTTTTATACAATAAAAGGACTGGTACAAACATTTTGAAACTTTTTAATTAATCAAAATAAATTTCATTAATCAATTTTTTTAGTTAATTAAATTACTTGCTAAAGTGTACGTTTTGCATTTTAAATTTACATTAAATTTACAATAGTGTAATGATTTAACAAGAAAATAAAGTAGTAATTTGGGATTTCAAGCTATTAAAAAGACGACAAACTAGTCATAGGCTCCATATTTTCATGAGTTGCATTGTCACGTAGTATATTTTCATAACATTTATACAATAAACAGATTGGTACATGCATTTTTAAACTTTAAAAATAATAAAATAACTTTCATTAATCAATTCTTTTGAGTTAACTAAATTGCTTTATAAAGTGAACGTTTTGTATTTTAAACTTACATTAAATTTACAATAGTGTAATCATTTAATTAAAAAATAGAGGACTACTTTGGGATTTCAAGCAATTAAAAAGACAACAAACTAGTCATAGGCTCCAAATTTTCATGAGTTTCAGTATCACGTAGTATATTTTCATAACATTTATACAATTAAAGGATTGGTACATATATTTTGAAACTTTTCAATTAATAAAATAACTTTTATTAATCAATTTTTTTAAGTTAACTAAATTGTTTTCTAAAGTGTACATTTTTGTATTTTAAACTTACATTAAATTTACAATAGTGTAATAATTCCATTAAGAAATAGAGTATTAATTCGGGATTTCAAGCTATTAAAAAGACGACAAACTAGTCATAGGCTCCATATTTTCATAAGTTGCGTTGTCACGTTGTATATTTTCATAACTTTTATAGAATAAAACGATTGGTACGTACATTTTGAAACTTTTTAATTAATAAAATAACTTTCACTAATCAATTTTTTTAGGTTAACTAAATTGCTTTATAAAGTGTACATTTTCTATTTTAAACTTACATTAAATTTACAATAGTGTAATGATTTAACTAAAAAATATAGTAGTAGTTCGGGATTTCAAACTATTAAAAAGTAGACAAACTAGTCATAGGCTCCATATTTTCATGAGTTGCATTGTCAGATAGTATATTTTCATATTATTTATACAATAAAAAGATTTGTACATACATTTTGAAACTTTTTAAATAATAAAATGACTTTCATTAATCAATTTTTTTAAGTTAACTAAATTGCTTTATAAAGTGAACGTTTTGTATTTTAAACTTACATTAAATTTACAATAGAGTAATCATTTCATTATAAAATAGAGGACTAATTCGGGATTTCAAGCTATTAAAAAGACGACAAACTAGTCATCGGCTCCAAATTTTCATGAGTTGCAGTGTCACGTAGTATATTTTCATAACATTTATAAACATACATTTTGAAACTTTTTAATTAATAAAATAACTTTGATTAATCAATTTTTTTAAGTTAACTAAATTGTTTTCTAAAGTATACGTTTTTATATTTTGAATTTACATTAAATTTACAATAGTGTAATAATATAATTAAAAAATAAAGTATTAATTCAGGATTTCAAGCTATTAAAAAGACAACAAACTAGTCATAGGTTCCATATTTTCATGAGTTGTATTGTCACGTTGTATATTTTCATAACTTTTATAGAATGAAACGATTGGTACATGCATTTTGAAACTTTTTAATTAATAAAATAAGTTTCATTAATCAACTTTTTGAAGTTAACTAAATTGCTTTATAAAGTGTATGTTTTCTATTTTAAACTTATATTAAATTTACAATAGTGTAATGATTTAACTAAAAAATATAGTAGTAATTTGGGATGTCAAGGTATTAAAAAGGCGACATACTAGTCATAGGTTCTATATTTTCATGAGTTGCATTGTCACGTTGTATATTTTCATAACTTTTATAGAATAAAACAATTGGTACATACATTTTGAAACTTTTTAATTAATAAAATAACTTTCATTAACCAATTTTTTTAAGTTAACTAAATTGCTTTATAAAGTGAACGTTTTGTATTTTAAACTTACATTAAATTTACAATAGTGTAATGATTTAATTAAAAAATAGAGGAGAAAATCTGGATTTCAAGCTATTAAAAAGACGACAAACTAGTCATAGGCTCCATATATTCATGAGTTGTATTTTCACGTAGTATATTTTCGTAACTTTTATATAATAAAACGATTGGTACATATATTTTGTAGCTTTTTAAATAATAAAATAACTTTCATTAATCAATTTTTTTAAGTTAACTAAATTGTTATCTAAAGTGTATGTGTTGTATTTTAAATTTACTTTAAATTTACAATATTGTAATGATTTAGCTAAAAGATAGAGTAGAAATTCAGGATTTAAAGCTATTAAAAAGACGAAACTAGTCATAGGTTCTATATTTTCATGAGTTGCGTTGTCACGTTGTTTATTTTCATAACTTTTATAGAATAAAATGATTGGTACATACATTTTGAAAATTTTTAATTAATAACATAACTTTCATTGATCAATTTTTAACTGAATTGCTAACTAAAGTGTGCATGCTGTTTTTTAAATTTACATTAAATTTACAATAGTGTAATGATTTAACTAAAAAATGGGATAGTAATTTGGTATTGCAAGCTAGTAAAAGGACGTCAAACGATTCATAGGCTTCATATTTTCATAAGTTGCAATATCATGTAGTATATTTTCAGAACTTTTATACAATCAAAGGATTGCTCCAGACATTTGGAAACTTTTTAATTAATTAAATAACTTTCATTAGTCAATTTTTTTAAGTTAACAAAATTGCTTGCTAAAGTGTATGTTTTATTTTTTAAAATTTACATTAAATTTAAAATAGGGTAATGAGTTAACTAAAAAATAGAGGAGTAATTTGGGATTTCAAGCTATTCAATAGACGACAAACTATTCAAAGGCTCCATATTTTCATGACTTGCATTGTCTTATAGTATATTTTCAAAAATTATATACAATAAAACGATTTGTACGTACATTTTGAAACTTTTTAATTAATAAAATAACTTTTATTAATCAATTTCTTTAAGTTAACTAAATTGCTTTCTAAAGTGTATGTTTTATATTTTAAATTTACAATAGTGTAATGATTAAACTAAGAAATAGGGTTGTAATTTGGTATTTCACACTATTAAAAGGATGTCAAACGATTCATATGCACCATATTTTCATAGGTTGCAATTTCATGTAATATATTTTCATAACATTTATACAATAAAAGGATTGGTCCACACATTTTGAAACTTTGTAATTAATAAAATAACTTTCATTAATCAATTTTTTTAAGTTAACTAAATTGCTTTATAAAGTGTACGTTTTGTATTTTAAATTTACAAGAAATTTACAATTGTGTAATGATTAAAATAAAAAAAATAGGGTTGTAATTTATTCTTTCAAGCTTTTAAAAAGTCATCAAACGATTCAAAGGTTCCATATTTTCACAGGTTACAATGTCATGTAATATATTTTCATACATTTTATACAATAAAAGGATTGGTCCAAACATTTTGAAACTTTTTAATTAATTAAATAACTTTCATTAATAAAATTTTTTAAGTAAACTAAATTGATTTCTAAAGTGTACATTTTGTATTTTAAATTTATATTAAATTTACAATAGTGTAATTATTTAACTAAAAAATAGAGTAGTAATTGGGGATTTCAAGCTATTAAAAAGATGACAAACTATTCATAGGCTCCATATTTTCATGACTTGCATTGTCACGGGTATATTTTCATAACTTTAATAAAATAAAACGATTGGTACATAAATTTTGAAACATTTTAATTAATGAACTAACTTTCATTAATTAATTTTTTTAAGTTAACTAAATTCCTTTGTAAAGTGTTCCTTTTGCATTTTAAATTTACATTAAATTTACAATAGTGCAATGATTTAACTAAAAAATAAAGTAGGAATTCGGGATTTCAAGCTATTAAAAAGACGACAAACTATTCATAGGCTCTATATTTTCATGAATTGCATTGTCACGTAGTATATTTTCATAAATTTTATACAATAAAA
>QFDD01001175.1:0-25858 GCA_006871305.1 Vachellia collinsii
AATGCAAGAAGGTGAACGACGATGGCGAGTCTAACGGAAACTTAAATGTCTCTAACGGACATTTAATACTTCTCACCTATAAAAGGAGATTCATTCAAGTCACCGGAAGACAGAGAACGCATATACGAGATTTCGAATTTATTACACTTCACGTTCATACTCTATTTTCTTACTCTCATTAAAGAGCTTCAGTGTTCATCATTAAATTCTCATAAAGGAGAATATACTTGTTCATTTATTCCTTTGAGAGAGTTGGTCAAGGTCGGAGAACCTTGTGTTGGTTTAGACACGAGCAAAAGTGTCTGGGGATTAGATTGAGTTAAGAAGGGGGAGAGTCCTTCTTGTGATTGATTGTAATCTTTTTAAGATTAGTGGATTGAGAAAAGCTCAGAGGAATCTGAGGACTGGACGTAGGTCAAGTGGACCGAACCAGGATAAATCTCTGTGTTGATTTCTTTCATACTCTGTTTTACATCTCTCGTTTGCGAAAATTTTATAAGACCAATTCACCCCTCCCTCTTGGTCAAATCCGATCCTAACATTTTGTACATTGGTGAGAACTTGATTCTAATACCAACTTGATATAGGACGGGGTAAGGAGAAATGGAGAAGATAAAGAATAGAGAAGAGTGAGAGATATAGAGTGACTAATTTTCTTATATTAGTTATATTTAAATTTAGATTAAAAATTTGAAAATATGAAAAGAATGATAATCAATAATAAAAATGTCAATTTTAATTTATGGTTTTAATTAATTATTTGTCCAAAATATAAAGCTTCCAAATATGTAATAAATGGATGGACATATCGGATACGACAAGCACTGACTTTGGTGATTCTTTATTTGTACTCTAAAGATTCAATGATGTTGAATGACAATTCAATTATAAATTTATTGAAATTTCTATACTCAACAATGAAATATGGATGCATTCTTATACTTTATTTTTATTTATATATGCCTATTATTTATAAGTAAGCATTATCTTAATATCTAGTTTTTTAAAATAAATTAATAAACTAGTACGAGTTTGCATAATGAATCTACGTTGAATATACATCCCTGTACATATTAATCGTAATTCATGAATTCAGCAACATGATCAATGCGACTTTCTCTTTTTCTCTTCGAGATAATCCCAAAATTATGGGAGAGATTTTATGCCATAAATAAATATGCAAATAAAAGTATAAAATGGGGTCATCACAATGCCTCCAAACATACTTATCACTCGTGTGGAAAATATCTTCAGCAGCAACCATGGAATTTCTCTGTCTCCCTCTTTGCTTCCTCCTCCTCTTCCTGCTGTTTCAGAGGTAAGTCACATACTATCAATATTTTTTTGATAAACATATTATCAATATTTTATTACATGTATGATCTTCGAGCGGGAGTGATAAGAAAATTTACTCAAACAATTATTTTCAGTGTTTCATCCCAAACTAATGCTAAAGTTCCACCAAGAGGCTGGAATTCGTACACTGGGTTCAGCTGGATAATTTCTGAAGATGAATTCTTACAAAATGCTGCTGTGCTTTCATCACGCCTTCTTCCGGCTGGATATGAGGTATGATAAATTAACCGATGTTGTTTGTTATGAGAAATTTGGAAGGGAAGGAAGGAGATGAGAGGTAAAAATTTTGAAAACTTTACCCCACTTCTCTAGCTTTTTAATAAAGAGAAGATATAATTTAAAAAAAATTAGAAAAATTAATTGAAAACTTTACCTCCACTTCTCTAATTTTTTTTTAAATCCAACTCAAAATTTTCCCTTCCCTCCTCTCATATCAAACAGCCTCTTACAATAGAGATTTGAACCTTGGTTCATCATATTGTGAAGAACTAGCCCTTTCCATTAGATCCAACCACTGTTATCATATCTAATACATCTTCACTTTTTGTAGTATGCTGTGGTGGATGCTTTTTGGTTTAGAAGTTTCAAAGATGGAAGTCATGCAATTGATGAATGGGGAAGACCCTGGCCTAACCCAACAAGGTGGCCTTCTTCTGTGAATGGAGTAGGCTTTAAAGTTGTGGCTGATAAAGTTCATAGATTGGGCCTTAAGTTTGGGATTCATATTTTGGGAGGGATAAGCCAACGTGCAGTTGATGAAAAGACTCGCATCTTTGATTCGTCTACGGTACATATCACCTTCTTATAAGCTAACTATTGACATTCTTAGTCTAAAGAGATTTTAGTTTAGTCTTTTAAAGAATAAATAAAACAATATAGATTGTACATTGGGTTCAATATTCATCATCGGTTTACTTTATTATTTTTTTATTAGGGTTCTGCATACAACTTAGGTGGTGAAGAGTGGCACGCAGATCGCATACATGCAGGACCTTGTCAATATGCACCTACTATCTTGATGGTCAATACATCTGTTGAAGCTGGAAAAGTCTTCTTGAAATCTCTCATAGACTTGTACGTTTCATGGGGTGTTGATTTTGGTACTTAAAATTCCTCTCTTCAACTTTTTACCTTATTGTTGTTGTTGTTGTTGCTAATATAATATTTAACCCTTTAAGTTTAAAATTAGTGGTTTTGGTCTTTTAAGGAGGAAAAATGATCTAAATTTTTATTAGATTATAAAATCAATGTTTTAAATAAAATGATACTTGTAGTACTAAAACCAAAAAATGAGGATAAACTTGGAGGACCAACAATTTTATTTACCCTTATTGTTGTTGTTGTTGTTGTTGTGGCTTGAACTATACATTAATTGCACAATTGGCTCCTTAAAGACTATATATGGAACCTAGAATAACCAAGTAGCTTTCTAGTTTGGTTATATATGTATAGTCATGGTAACTCTGATTTATAGGAGATTTATTGTCTTTTTGCAGTGAAACTTGATTGCGTGTTTGGTGAAAACTTGAATTTCGATACAATAGCTACAGTTTCAGAGGTACACTACTATCATCATTTCATACTCATCCATGGATTAGTGACCAAAATATTTACATATATCATCCTTAAATAAAAAGAATTATGAAATTCTTTCAAAAAAAATTTTGAGGATCGATGCAAATTTGTGGTCGAATCAGTCCCAAAAATTTTGGGACGCCCTTGTATGTTATGAGATTGTTCGTCCCAAACCAAATTGTTACCGATTTTTCTTGATTTCCGTGGTTGATTGCAATTTTTAAGCCGAATTTTATGTCAATATAAGCGGAAAAAATTAATTAAAAATTATATTATTCATAAGTTATAAGCTGTACAGCTCACGTCAAACCTAAGCTGTGTGAAAATTATGGAAACTAAGTCATGTCATGTCATGTGGCTAAATTAGTCCCAAAAAGTTTATAACTGTGACATAGTATTATTTTTCTTAATTTTCATTCTAAATGTCTTTTCCTTTTTTTCCCGTCATAGTTATCAACATTTGCATATTAAATTTATAAAAAGTCACTATTCATAAATTTATGAATTGCATAACTCACTTCAAATTCTGTATGTGCAACAAACCAACCCGACCAGACTCTAGCTTTTGTCAAAAAAATAAAATCATGAAAAATTAACTAACAATAAGATTATGTCACGTGCCTAGGTTTTGAAAGAGAATGACCAGCGATCTGTTGTCCTGTCTGTGTCTCCTGGTGTTGGTGTAACAGAAGTCATGGCTAGGCAAGTCAGTGGACTTGTTAACATGTATCGTGTAACTGGAAACAACTGGGATCAATGGGACATTGTGAAACAACGTTTTGATGAAGCCAGGTGATTTAATTACTATTAACATCAACCATCAATGTTTGACTTTTAAGAAAAATTTTGTGTATTTGTGTGTGTTCTATTCTGTTGTAAAATATTGCATCCGATGTCAATTAACTACTTCTCTTTCAGCAATTTTGCTTCTTTGATTGGAATTGGCGGTTTGAAGGGGAATTCTTGGCCAGATTTGGACATGTTGCCATTTGGACGGCTAACTGACCCAGGTTGGTTCGTTGTGCTACAATAGATAATTACTAATTGTCATGCTTTGTTAATTCTATGTGAATGTGGAATATTGGATAAATTCCATAACTAATTACTTGAAATTGAATTTGACTTTATCTTCTCCTAATAACAATTTCACTTTGTATAGACGCGAATCAAAGTCCACACAGGGATAGTAATCTTTCACCCGTAGAGCAAAAAACTCAGGTCTTGTTCTACCACTATGAATTGATTCCTTGCTCTATATATCTTCATTGGATTGTTTCAATTGAATAACAAATAATGCGTGCGTGCGTGCGTGTGTGTGTTCTACTTTTACAGCTCACTTTGTTTGCGATGGCAAAATCTCCCCTTATGGTTGGTGGGGACTTAAGGAGCATTGATAAGCAGTTAGTAGATATTCTCACCTCTGGGCCTCTCCAAAAGATAAGCTATGAAAGTTCAAACAATGTGCAGGTATGTAAAACTTTGTGTGTGTGTGTGTGTGAGTTAATTTAGAAAACAATATAATATAGTTTCAATATATACAACATCTCTTCTAAAACTTAAAAAATAAACTAACGAACAATTGAAATTACTACATCTGTTAACTTTTGTTTTTTTTCTAAATAGTGTTCTACATTTGATTGGGATTTAAACGATATATGGGTTGTAAAGAATTTGCAAATTAAAATAAAACAAAAAAAAATATGGAAAAAATGGTAAGAATTAATAAACCATACAATATATATATATATATATAAGATTTAATCTTGAATATTTTGATTGACATCTTTTCATTTTGAGTTCTGACGACAGTATAGATCACCGGATCCAGAAGTTTATACAGCTCCAGTTTGGCTTGCAACTGGAACAAGCGGTATGCTTCTATTTTTTTTCACATTTTTATTTAGAAAGGTTTGAACTATTAACTAATGTACAGCCTAAGTTACTCAAACCATCTGATATAACCTCATAAGGCTAATGGGGGCTAGAAAGGGTATGATTTTAGAATTTGGCCAGAATTAATCTAGATCGCCAAATTAAATAATTAAAAAATTGAAGTTTTTATCAAATTACGGGCAAGGGGCCTCTAATGTCCCAACCTCAAATTTTTTTTATAGATCATTAAAATCTCATGAGCATCAAATCCTGTCGTTTTGAATTTTTTAATTCTTCAAAGAAAAATACTCATTTTATGCACATAATTTTGGGAGACAAAATGGATTTATGTATTACATTTAGGACTAAAGTAAACATCTTCGTCGGCTTTTATATTTAGGATTAGAGGAAGTAATTTTTAATATTTGACAAAGGTTAAGAAGGTTAACCATTTTTAACCAACTTTCTCAATCCTCATAAGTTAATTATTTTTTAATTCCATTGTTGGTCCTTATATTTTCATTGAATTTTTGTCTTGGTCCCTCCAGTTACTAAGAACTTGGTCTAATTTTAAAGTTAATCCCATTAAGTATTGTTAACTATAGTTTTCATTATGGTCCGTATACTTTTAATAAGTTTTAATTTTTTATTATCCCTTTACATTTAATGAGTTAATGTATTAATCCCTATACTTAACAGGTTAACTAAAAGTTGACACCAATAATTTCTGACCAAGTTCTTGTGAAATTATAAGAATCAAAAACACAATTTGAAACTACATGAAGTCAAACTTCAATCAAAGTGTAGGTACTCACAATGATATTAACAGATTATCCATTGTTTCTTTTATATATAAGGTGGGAGGGAGTATCAAACTATTGCTAACTCTTAGATTCATTCTTTTAATTCGTTGCTTAACTCACAGATGATCAAGTCTACGTTGCAATTTTCAATCTAAGAGACGACGAGACGCCTATAAATTTGGACATTCCATTCTTAGGAACCATCTATCCGGGTAAAACATTCACCACTTGTACAGGCAATGATTTATGGCATCCAGAATTCGGAGTTACAGATAATAAGCTTCAACCAGTACTTGCACCACATGACTGTTCACTGTTTATCCTCTCTTGCCCATGAATTCAACTAGCTTCTCACCTTTAAATGAATAATTTCAAGAGAACTTATTATGATATGAAAAATAATTGTATTATTATTCTTGTTCTTGATGTTATAATAAATCTTTTTATCAATTATTAAATTTATTTGCGTTCACCTTTATAATAAAGTGGGTGTAGTCCACTGCTACTTGTTATAGATCGCCACTGATGCGTGTAATTAACAAAAAAGTGAAATAAATAAGAAATAAATAAATTATGAAGGTAAAAGTTTCATTAATAAGGTATTCAAAGTATAAAAACTTACGATGTGTAGAAAACCGCCATGATCATATCCATCAACTCACTAATAGAAAAAAGTCTTCTAGACAGCCTCATCTAGACTATCCACATAGGAGATCGTTTGAAAAATGTGACGAATCGCATTTTTGTAAATATACTGAAAATGTCTTGATCACCAGCCCAATTAGTATCTATGAACATTTCTACATTTAATTGATCTAACTTCTTGAATAGAAGGTCACATCCTAGTGAACCCTTAAGTACCTAAGAATTCTATACACATCATTTAGATGTTTTTTCTTTGAATAATGAGAGTGTTGACTACCTACACTTATGACAAAAGCGATGTCGGGTTACGTTTGAGATAACTAAATCAATTTCCTAACCATCCGTTGGTATCTTCCCAGGTCAACAGGTTTTCCTAGGTCTTCATTGTCTCCAATTTATCAACTCATGGGAGTATCGATAGGTCTATGTCCTAGCATCCCAATTTCCTCATGTCACGCCTAAAAATTTTAGAGGTGATAGGCACGGAATATGAGAGATCTCACATTCATTAAGCCTTGGGTTTTAAAAAAATATCTATACCATTTTCCAAATTGCTAAATAATACAAAAGTCTAAAATGTGTTTACCAACTTTCTTTTATCAAGACTCATACACAACGACATATCTAGCATTATCAAAATATAACAAAAGCATATGGACTCTACATACAAACTATGTGGAGCATCTAACCTTCAAAAATAGTACATAAATAAGTTTTTATATACGCCAAGTAGCAGCTACAAAGTAAGTCAGCGACCTCTGTAAGAACAAGGAGACTCCTCACTTTCAACAAGAGATATAGGGTCAACAGAATTATCTAAAGCTAAAATAAATTTCTTGTGAATAACATCACATTTATACATTTAATAAAATGGAAGAAAACAATCAAAGGGATTTAACTTCAATACATAACATAATAAATCTCAATTTCTACAAAATATAATCAAATCATACTTGATGCTGCATAATGGATCATTCTCAAATCTCATATGTTCATAAGACTTCAATAGAATGAAATAGCAGGCGTGGACACACAGTCCACAAGGGTAAATAACCAAGTGCAACTTGACGCCACGAAAACAAGCGTAAACACAAAGTCCATGAGGGTAAGTAACCAACAAGCTCGGCTTGAGACCATGAAACAAGTGCAAGTATAACACCTACAAATAACAAGCTTGAGTCAACACCCACGAATGCCAAGCAAGCTCATAATTAACCATGGCACGCCAAAGACTAACAGTACTATTGTTAGTAACCAGCGTTCCGTATTCAGTCCTCTCAAAAACATTCTCAAGCATGCATGTGATGAATTTCCAAATCATCTTGAATAAGAGAAATATTCTCGAATATTTTATAGCCATAATCCCAACATGAAAGTTTGCAAGTAATATCTTAACACCATTTTCAAGCATGTATAGAGTATGTATCATCTAAATGTCGTTTCTTTTTCCATCTATATGCATGAATCACATGAACAATTAAATACTTCAAAGGATGTAATCGTCAAAATTTCACATTAAATAAAAGCCTCAAACCTTACTCTTTACAAAATCAATGATAATTTCCTTTCTCAAATATTCCACAATTAAAACCAATAAGTAACAACAACAAAAACTACACAATCTTGCCTTTCTCCTTAATCAAAACAGGACAAGGAAAATAAAATCCTGAATCTTGCTTGTTTTATCACTAATCACATCTTAGGGGCCTTTCAACACATCTCTAGTGTGGTTTAGAAGTTTAAATTCACTAATTCATATTAAAGTGCCTTAAAAACAGTGGGCATATCCATAAACTCCATCTCCTACAAGGGAGTTTTACCCTTACAAATACAGTGGATTAATGGGTGAAAAACCTCATTTTTGTTAGTCTTGGTTGAACCCCAAAAACTCAAAACTGCTGACATGAAGAAATCTGAGGGTAGAGGAAGCTTCAGAAGAATTACCTGAACACAAATCCTTGCTTGTATGTGCCAATGGCGTCTTTTTCTCTGGCGAGAATCATGGTGTCACACACATATCTCTCCCTACTGCTCCCGCTGCTCTATTTCTGGATGAAGAGGTATGAGTAAGGTATTAAAAGCTGGACCAGACTTTGAACTGGTCGAAGCAGTGAGTCAGATCAGGGTCAACCTGTGGGTCAGACCAATCAAATAAAAATAGTATAATTTAATAAAAAATATTCATATTTGATTATGAACAAGTTAATATTATAATATTTAAATAAAAATGACATTAAATACGTAATATGTTAATGCATACATGTCTCACACAACTGTTTGACTGTATCAATAATAAAATACAACATTGAGAAAATAAGTTTATGCTTAAAATCTTTCAAAAGCTACAAAATAAGAAAATAATGAAGCACTAAAACAAAATCACTTATAGTTAGTTGTAATTTAATTTAGCAATACAAAAAAAATAAAAGTAATAAATTATTAATATGATGACAAACTAAAGCAATAAATCCAGTTAAATGTAGTATATAAGTTCATCAAAAATAAAAATAAAAAAATCTAATTTTTTAAAAAAATTTAGGCTGACTTAGGTTATCACCGGTTTGCCTCGGGGCACCCAAGTTAGGACTGGTTTAACCCCGAGTCAAGCTGGTTTGCCCCGAATTAGAAAATCTCGGTTTAGGGAGCCTAACCGGACTGGCTAGGTGACCGGGTCACCGGTTCCCAGGTCAACCCAACCGGTCCGATCCGATTTTTTATTCAATGGGCATGAAATATGAAGATAATGATTCCCGTGGCTTTAGTAATCTGACACATGTGTGGAGGGTAAAATTACAATTTTTCCCTCTAGTCCTTTTCTTTTCTTTTGTTTTTTTATACAAAATCCAAAAATCCAATGCTCATCTTTTTATTCCAATAAGTAACCTTCACCCCAAATTTGACCCTCAATATGAAAAATAATTATTCCAATAAATTTTGGGCAATTTACTTATTTTTTCTCGAATTTCCTTAAAATAACTTTTTGTCCAAAAAATTTATTTATAATAATAATCAAAAAATTTTGTAATTGGCTTCTCAAAGTCTCAATTATATTTCATATCACATTGGTCAATTTTCAAGATATTACACCTCAAGATGATCTAGAATACATTTCCTTTTAGAAACGTTGATTTCCTTTTTGGATGTGGCTACTTCCATTCCTAGGAAATATTTCATCTCCCTAGATCTATAACCTAAAAAACTCCTGATTCAATGTGTCTTTAACTTTATCAATCTCCATTGGGTCATCACTAGTGAGTACGATAACATCTACAAATACTACGAGCACCACTTTTTTTTGTTCAAGTGCTTGAAGAATATGGTATGATCACTCTCCTATTGTATGTAGCCTTGTGTTTTTAGAGATTGAGTGAACTTCTCAAACCATGCTTTTAATCCATACAAAGACTTCTTCAGTTTGCAAACTTGGCTTGCTTGTTTCCTAAGAAATCCTAGTGCAGCTTCATGTATATTTCTTTTAAACCACCATTTAGAAATGAATTCTTCACATTCATATGATGTAGTGGCCAATCCAGATTAGCAGCTAGATATAACAAGATTCTTATCGTGTTTAATTTTGGCATGTATTCAAAGATTTCTATATAATCCATGTCATATACTTGCAAGAAGCCTTTAGCCCCACGTCTTGCTTTGTATTTGTCAGGCTCCCATCTACTTTATTTTTTGTGGTTGTGGGGTCCAAAATTTGGGTTTAGGAGTTGCCACCAAAATTTTAAAAGAAGGATAATTTTGGAATTACCTAATTTGGAAAATTTTCTATTCATGAAATTACCTAATTTGAAATTGATTAACATGAAGGAGGGAATTTTTATAATTTTCATTTTTTTTATTTTTCCTTGAAGAGAAAGAATCAAACTTTCCTAATCTAAACCCCAATAATTGTTAATACATTTCTTTTTCTTTTTTCTTTTTTAATGATATGTCTTAATTAAGGTAACAAAAACTTTTCCAAATTTCAATGTAAGACTAACAATCATAAATAACACTTTTCAAAGAAAATCTTCCCAAATTATGAGAAATTATCATGAATGATTTTTCTCAATTATTTTTGTGGGACCTGGACAAAATAGGGTGTTTATAGTTGCCCCTCGTTACTTGTTTTGTAGTTGAGAGAAGTAATTTTCTCTTCTATGGAGCAAGTAAAGATAAAAACACCTATTTTGTCCGGCCAAAAGAAAAGGAAGAAGGGACGACTTCTAGCTACCAAAGAAGGTGTGGACAAAATACAGTATCCATGCCCCTCTTTATTTGATTCATAGAAGAGAATAAGATCATAGTTGAGCCTACCAAGACAGGGATTTTAAAGAATCATGCCAGCCATTACTAGGCTTTAAAAGAATGGTGCCAACCACTATCAGACTTTGAGGGTGCCAGTCGATACTAGGCTTTGAGGGTGCCTGCCAGTACAGGGCTTTAAAATGATGCCAGTCGTTACTGGGCTTTTAAAAGAATTGTGCCAGTCATTATTGGGCTTTAAAATAATTGTGCCAACCATCACTGGGCTTTAAAATAATCGTGTTGGCCGCTACCGGGCTTCAAAAGAATTGTGCCAATTGTTATTGGACTTTAAAAAAATGGTGCCAGCAGTTATTGGGCTTTAAGGTTGCTTGCCGATACAGGGCTTTAAAAGGGTGCCAGCCATTACTGGGCTTTAAGGGGTGACTGCCGCTACAGGGCTTTGAAAAGGCTACCAGCCGATACTGGGCTTTGAGGGTGCCTGCAGCTACAAGGCTTTGAAACGGGTGCTAGCCGGTACTGGGCTTTAGGGGTGCCTGTCGCAACAGGGCTTTGAAAGTGGTGCTAGCCGGTACTGGGCTTTGAAAAGGGTGCTAGCTAGTACTGGGCTTTGGTGGGTGCCTGCCGCTACAGGGCTTTGAAAGTTGCCAGTCGTTACTGGGCTATAAAATAACCGTGCCAGCCGTTACTGGGCTATAAAATAATCGTGCAAGCCCCTACCAGGCTTCAAAAGAATTGTGCCAATTATTATTGGACTTTAAAAGAATGGTGCCAGCAGTTACTACGCTTGAAAAAAAATAGTGCCAGTCAGTATTGGGCTTTGTGAGTGCCTGCTGCTACAAGGCTTTGAAATGAGATGCCTGCCTGTACAGAGCTTTAAAGGGTGCCACAATATTGCATATGTGATGTCCCTATGATGTGATGCATGATGCAGTAAATCACTATGATAGTGACAATGATTCCAGGGTTAGCAATGCTTGATGTTGATAGTGACGATGATACTGAATGATGATGATGATGACGACCTAACGATGATAATGATGATGATCTGATACAGATGTCTTAAATGACAATGATGATGGGCATGGGGTGACAATAAGCATGAAAGTCCCCAGATAATATGGTGTAACATTGAGCAAATATTTTGCATTAAAATGATAATGATGATGGTTGTGATAATGAAATTGATAAACGCTAATATTTACATGGTTTTCCTACTCAATTTTGGGGCATTTTGTAGCTTAATTATCCTATCTTGTATTAAATTGAACCTTTCTTACTTTTGTTGGTCATAGATTGCATATACAATAACACAAAGGGGAAAATGAGTAAATTGTGTCTCTCTCAGCTGTACATGCTTTTGAACTCCAGTGTTAGATGCTTTATCAAGGTCTTCTTTGTTTTTGTTACAGATGTTTAGGGGAGATATTCAAGTGTTCGAGGATGAAACTGAAGGGAATGTAATTCATGATTGAGAGGAGTGCCATTGGACCCTTTTTGTCGCGACCAAAAATAATGGATCGCAACTTGTTTCTAACTCCTGGAGCTCTACTCACCACAAAAGTCACGACAATTTGACAGTCGTTCGAGAGTTCCACATACATTCCACCACCATCAGGGCACTCGGTATAAATTTTCGGAATCAGGAGTTCACGATCGATGCTGCAAACATTTGCCACTTCTATAAGTTCTTAGAAAGGAAGCATATGAATGAAGAGGCAAAGGTCTAGCCCAACTTCATGACCTACAATGTTCACTCGCTTGCCCACATCTCTGACATTCCTGTTGAGGAGGCCCTACTCCTGTATCTTCCCATGACTGGCTAGCCAGTTGATATAGCGGTGATTGCTCGGGACCAAATGCTGCATTGTCTTAACAGTGCCCAAGCCTTGCTAGTTTTTCCTCACCTCATCACCAATATTTACAGAGCCCAAAAGATTGTTGAGAGGAAAGCGGATTTGACGCTCGCCCCTGTTACCACACAGATGTTCACTTCACCGAGACCTACTCCTGAAATCGCTGAATCAAGTAGGAGCCGGAAAAAAGGGAAGAGACCGGCTGTAGAGGAGCCTGTTGAGCCTGCTGAGGCCGCTGAAGAGGGTAATACTGGTATCACTCTCAACTCCCTCAGTGAACAGATTGCCATTTTGACCGATCAAGTCATAGCCATGAACCAGCAAATGATGGCCAACGAATTCCGCCGACAGAGGTTTATGGAACCTCTAATGCTTCAAATGGCCTAAGCACTCTAGGTGGATCTTCCCCCCAGTTTTGAAGAAGCTTTCTGGCAGAGCTTAATTCCTTCAAAGTCTTTCTTTCTAGTAGAGGGAGGAGATGCTGAAGCAGGAGAAGAGGAGGCAGACCCTCAGGGTGGCACAGGTGGGGAGGAGTGATCTATGTCATGTTTTTATGTTTTTCATTGCACTTTCGGTTGTAGTTTGTTTTATTTTTGAACTTCGCTTTTATGGCTGCGTTTTAAAATTGTGTACTTATTTCTGAATGCAAATGATGGTTTAGCTTGTTTCTTTCTTGTTCCCCTGTGGTCTTCTTCCCGTTCCTTCATCCTTTCGATCCTTTTTGCATTGGGGACAATGCATTGTTCAAGTGTGGGGGAGAGGAATTATACTTGTGATGCGCCCTATTCATTGTTTTGAAAAACCCCTTGAATCCAATCTTTCATCATCAATCTTGTTTTGGGTGATGAATTGCTGTACATTGGATGAATTTTTAAGCTTTGATGCATATTGAAGAGATTCTACATACTCAGGTGTCAGGCTTTGAAAAAGTTTTCAATTGGGTAACTTCTGAGGAAGAAATGTCGTGACACTACCTATATATATCGCGACATGAATTCCTCTTATGCTTATGCTTGCTCTCGGTACAATTTCAGTCGCGACATTGTTACCAAATGTCACGACATGGAAAATAATTTTTGCATCTAAATGATTTTTCCCTTTGCCTTGTATTATTTTCAAAGAAATTTCTTGGCCTCTTCAATTCAACTTCAATGCATTAAACCAAGGAAACCATTCCCACCTTAAATTTTTGTAATCTTGACTTTTGGAATTGACTTCTTAAGACTTCACAAGAACTATTGGGATTTTTGCATGTTCGTTAATGACTTTCTTGATCATCTTCAATCATATTCCAAAGTTCTACTTCTTATGACAAGTGTTTTAATGTCTTGAGAATAGTGCATGTTCATTGGAACTTCATGTATGAACAGTGGGGATGTGAACCCTTGTTGGAAGGATATCTTTGAGCCTAAATTCATTATGTTGAGTGATTATTCATGTGGTCTGCATTCTCTAGAACTTGTTCTAGTTCTTAGTCAAAGCATAACATGTTTTAATGCAAGATAAGTGCCCTTCTAGCAAGTAGTTGAACTAACGTAAGTAGTTGAACTTGGTACAAGTAAGAATTATCCTTGATGGATAATAATATGGGTTAATGAACTAACGTAAGTAGTTGAACTTAGATAATAGTCTTAAAGGAAAAATTGTTTCCAAGCTACAACTACAAAGTGAAAATCCAAGATTAAACCTAACTCTTTGGATTGAATTGAGAATAACAGCTTCATATAAAAGCTGTTTTAAAAAGTTTAAAATTTTTCAAAAAAAAATCCCACTCTAACAATATGTGGACAAAAGATATTATTTTATGGAAAGGTTGGACTTTTTACCCAGATGAATTTAAAATGGGTAGGAAATGATGTCTCAGTGACATACCCACAACCATGTCCCTTCAATTGCTTCTAGTAAGCTTGGTTTACCATGGAGATCTCCCAACAAGTGTCCAGGGTGTGGCCCACCTTTTTGCAATGTTCACAGGTGGGACGGGTTTTGTTCCAACAGTCATTTGAACGAATAGCAAGATAAGTGCCCTTCTAGAATGATCCCCTTCTAGCATTACCTTCTTTTTTGATAGGTGGGTAAAAAACACTAAGAAGTGCCCCAACAATAAAGGGCGACATATTGCATCTATTTTTTACATTTAAGAATTTTGGTGGGTGTTCATTTCTATCTTTCAAAACTGTTTTTTTTAATTTTTAAAAACAAGAAAATAAAAAAAACTTGTTTGGGGTATTGTTTTTAATAACTTGTTTTTAAAAAAGGAAATCATTTTTAAAAACTAAAAAATAAAAACAAGTTTAGTTGTTTTTTGTTTTTGTTTTTACATTTCTTAATTTACATTTACGAACTTAAGTTATAATTGAAATTTTAACTCAGATGGATGTATGTTTATTTTTAAATATACTTTTTACAAAAAAAATTAATCAAACATATTTTTTATTTTTTTCTTGAAAAATTTTGTTTTTGTTTTTTATTTTTTTGTTTTCAAAACTTTTTTTAAGAACAATTTTTAAAAAGGAAAAATAAAAAATATGTTTAGATACTTTATTTTGAAAACTTTCACTTGAAAATAAACTTACCGAGACAGGATAACTGAAATTATTAAGTGGAAAAGAAAAACTATTAGACGGAGAATAAAAGGATTTTCCAATTTCACAAACAAAAACCAAGAAATGAAATAATAATAATAATAATAATAATAATAACTGAAATTTGCCTTTGGTTTTTAGTCCTTAAAAACAATTTTCTTCTTCTTTTTTGAAATTTTAAAACAACTTATTTAAAATAAAACAACAAACAAGTTATTTTGTTTTCTGGTTTTTTTTTCAAAAAAAAAAAAGAAAACTGTTTTTAAAATGAAACAATCAGGCCCTAAATTACAAACAATTTTTAAAAACACGCACTTGAATGAATTAAAAATAGCAAAAAGTTATTGTGAAATTGAAGATATAAATATGGTGGCTTTTCACTCACTTTTGTTTGCATTATAGTTTATTTTTTTTTGGTATAATGTTTGCATTATAGTTTAAAACGAACCAAACGAAAAGTATTGATATAGCAAGTTCAACTACTAGGACTTAACAACTAATTATAGGCACCAATGGATGTCATAGATGAAATACGATGAAGTTAATAAAATACTAGCTCAACAGAAGAACTTAACAATGTTTACAAATTTAGTACATACAATTGTTTTCCTTAAGAAACAAGTTGTGCAAGAAAAACGGAAGCAGTTATTGAAATACTGTGACATCATATATATATATAGACACACACACACACCCCTATGCTTCCCCGTGGTTGAAACAAAGATTGAGGTTGCAATTTTGCAATTGCTTTTGTCAGACATTAGAAATGACCAGGATATCGTTCACGCAGATTTTTTCCCTCCTTCTCATAGCCATCTCAGGTATACTTTGAAACAATTATTCTTCAAATGTATATAATGAATATGTATGTCTATGTATCTTTTGGTCACCTTAATTTTCCTAAAGTTTGAATACTCAGAGTTCCTCCTTAATAACGTTTTTAATTTCATGTTAACATTAAGCCCAATGGTTTTCCACTGAGTTTTCAGTAAGGCCTACCGATGCCTGAACTAAAATATCAATTCCTTCAATGAATGATGTTCCGCCCATCAATTTAAATTCCTTAGGCTTTGAAATTTATAACAAAGAGACAGAGGTAAGGATTGGATATGTGGAAAATAATGTAGGAAAAATATTGCGGTAATTGTTGCTGTGATGTGCACGTATGTCGCTGCAAACACTATAGGAAGTATCAAATTTTTCTTATCAACATTCGAGCTAAACAACCTCAAAGGATGAATGCTTATGGCATTTTAAGGTTGTGGGGGAATATTTGTGAACATGAAAGATACTCCAATAACGTGTCTTTCCATTAATATTATTAATTCTTTCAGGTTTGAACGTCAAAGTCTCAGCAGATCGGTATATAAAACTCGAGAAAGAAAATGCCGGCAAATTTCTTGGGTGGAGAAAGATCTTTCACAAAGGATCATATTTAAGCTCTTTTGGCTCTATTGATAGAAGTATACCATCTTCTCCTGACCCAATACACAACAGAGAAGGAGTAAACAGACGCTCTTCTGCAGAAATTGAGAGAGAAGTGCCCTCTTCTCCAAACCCAATACACAACAAACAAGGAACAAACAGATGCTCTTCTGCAGAAATCGAGAGAGAAGTCCCATCTTCACCCAACCCAATACACAATAAAGATGGAACAAACAGACACTCTTTTGCTGAAATTGAGAGAGAAGCACCATCTTCTCCTAATCCAATACATAATGAAGAACGAACACAAAGACGCTCTTCTGCAGAAATTGAGAGAGAAGTGCCCTCTTCTCCAAACCCAATACACAACAAACAAGGAACAAACAGACGCTTTTCTGCAGAAATCGAGAGAGAAGTCCCATCTTCACCCAACCCAATACACAATAAAGATGGAACAAACAGACACTCTTTTGCTGAAATGGAGAGAGAAGCACCATCTTGTCCTAATCCAATACATAATGAAGAACGAACAAAAAGACGCTCTTCTGCAGAAATTGAGAGAGAAGTGGCCACTTCTCCCAAGACACAACAAACAAGGAACAAACAGACGCACTTGTGCAGAAATTGAAAGAGAAGTACCATCTTCACCCAACCCAATACACAATAAAGATGGGACAAATAGACACTTTTTTGCTGAAATTGAGAGAGAAGTACCATCTTCTCCTAACCCAATACATAATGAAGAACGTACAAAAAGACGCTCTTCAGCAGAAATTGAGAGAGAAGTGCCCTCTTCTCCGAACCCAATACACAACAAACAAGGATCAAATAGACGCTCTTGTGCAGAAATCGAGAGAGAAGTCCCATCTTCACCCAACCCAATACACAATAAAGATGGAACAAACAGACACTCTTTTGCTGAAATTGAGAGAGAAGTACCATCTTCTCCTAACCCAATACATAACGAAGAACGAACAAAAAGACGATCTTCTGCAGAAATTGAGAGAGAAGTGCCCACTTCTCCAAACCCAATACACAATAAACAAGGAACAAACAGACGCTCTTCTGCAGAAATCGAGAGAGAAGTCCCATCTTCGCCCAACCCAATACACAATAAAGATGGAACAAACAGACACTCTTTTGCTGAAATGGAGAGAGAAGTACCATCTTCTCCTAACCTAATACATAATGATGAACGAACAAAAAGACGATCTTCTGCAGAAATTGAGAGAGAAGTGCCCTATTCTCCATACCCAATACACAACAAACAAGGAACAAACAGACGCTCTTGTGCAGAAATCGAGAGAGAAGTCCCATCTTCACCCAACCTAATACACAATAAAGATCGGACAAACAGACACTTTTTTGCTGAAATTGAGAGAGAACTACTATCTTCTCCTAACCCAATACATAATGAAGAACGAACAAAAAGACGCTCTTCTGCAGAAATTGAGAGAGAAGTGCCCTCTTCTCCGAACCCAATACACAACAAACAAGGAACAAACAGACGCTTTTCTGCAGAAATCGAGAGAGAAGTCCCATCTTCACCCAACCCAATACATAATAAAGATGGAACAAACAGACACTTTTTTGCTGAAATTGAGAGAGAAGTACCATCGTCTCCTAACCCAATACACAACTCAAAAGGGACAGACACACGCTCTTCTGGAGAAATTGAGAGAAAAGTGACCTCTTCTCCGGACTCCATACACAATCAACTATAAGTAATTGGTATGCTCCATATTGTGGTGTGGGAAAATGGATTTTGGTTTAGTGCTTATAAGTTTGTTCTAATGATGTTACCTAAATACTATCGGTTTTTGTATGTTTGCGTTGTGCCATAGCGCACGTTGTTTATTGTTAGGTTGAGTAATGAGTTACGGAAGTCTCTGTCAGATCTGTAATATCATAGCTTTGATGTCACAATGTTGGGCATCATCCATGGTTTTTACTTCTTTTAACAGCATTGTTTCTTCTGTAACATTTATATGAGCAAACGTCAAATCAACTTTAAACCAAATTGAAGGATTTCTTTTAACTTAAAGATGCTCTATAAATTAAAAACAATACATTTTTTTAAAATTATCAGCAGTGGAAATTCTTGTCTTAAATATTTTAAAAATTTGTCATTACATAAGCATACTCAATATGGAAACCGGTAACCCAACATGCATCAATTACACCCTTGTAACAGTAATGTCACATATATGATTGCATTTCTCCACTTCTAAGTTTCCACCATCTTGCCCTTGTCTTTGATTGAGCTTTGGCTAAGGATTTTATTTTGGGAGAATGAGATTTCATGGAAATCTCAATAGCAAACATTACTAGCACATACATTAATATGTATGATTATTACTAATTTTACTAACTAACAATGCATGAACATACTTTGCTAACATGTTTTTAAATCAATTTGCACATGGCCAAGGCATATTACAAATCAAAGCATTACATGTTCACATATCACAAAACCAACATATAACATGGCAACAGTTAATAAATCACAACAAATGAAAATATTAATGCAAACGTTAGTAAGTTTGCTACCTTGTAAGCTTAGCCTTTCTTGAACTTTGTTGACCTCCTTTTACACATTACAAATTCCTCTTGTAACTCATAACTCATACACATCATTATAATGCATTTGGCATCAATAAGCAACCATTAATGATGCATTATAACATTATATAACACATAAAACCTCTATTGAATATTAAGGGTCCATAAACCTTTAACTTTGCCAATTTCAATCATATTGCCTTCCAAACTTAGTTTCTCACTTTTTCCTGACACAATTTTTCATTCTAAATCCATTAAAATATCAAAAATATCAAAATCACATTCCTTCCCATAAAACCAAGTATGGCTGAAACATACAAAAATGAAGGGCAATGTGATTTTTCAACTTTTCTCTCCATAGATATGCATAATCTTTCTTCTAATCCATTTCCTAATAATTATTCAACCAAAAATCATTCATTCTCATGCATTCATGAATTCGGCCAGCTGCAACCTTTTAGGGCTTGAAATCTAAAAATTCATAATAACATCAAATCAATGCAAATCAACCATCAACAAGCTCCAAATAATGTATAGAGTTGTATTTAAACAATTGTTTCAACTCAATCCCACTCTTTCTCACTCTCTTTAAAACCTTGTAGGACCTCAACTTCTTATCATAAAATATACCATTTCAAACAAAATTAAACCGATCGGATTGAAGAGGAGTGCTAGAATTCAAGGAATAAGGAATATTACATGTGAAAATCACATCTTACTCTGACCTTTGGATGGATTTTTTGCTCTACTCCTCTTCTCTTCTCACTTCACTCTCCCTCTTCTCTTCTCTTGGCTGGCCGACTTTGGCCACTTCTAGAAGAGTCGTGAGTCTTTAATAAACTGCCAACATGTGTTAAATTGATGTGGATCCCACTTTATACTGATAAAATAACTTTATACTAATATATTCTACCAAAAAGTTATAATATCTTCTAACTTTTATATTTTGAAATAAGACTACAACATGTGGCATCTCATAATCTCCTTAAAGTTACTTTACAAAACTTTAAGTTCCATAAAGCTACTTTATTCTACCGGAAATGCTTTTCAGAAAATTCATTGATCATTTGACTAGTCTATGGTCATTAAAATTTCCCAAAATTCAATTGATAATTCCATGATTTTTATTATCTCAATTTGCTTTCCATAAATTCCTTTAATGAAGTTTCTTTTAAAAACCCTAATTTAGGGATTATCGAGTCTTTTCCTTTCGTTCCGGCAAACTATTTCTGATTTTCTCTTGGAAACAATTTTATAAATTTCTATAATTTTTGAACAATTTTTTCGTTGCTTTGAAATCAATATATGAAACTTCTGGATATTTTAAATAATTATATGTAGCTGAAAAATTTATTAATTTGCCAAATATTAATTACTAAAAATTCATTTTGAGGTCATTTATGTCTTTTTGACTTCTATTATACCTCAAATATTGCTCAAGGAATTATTTCTTTTATTTCTAAATTTTTGTGGCAATTTTCTGATATTCAGGTCAAAATTACCAAATGTCCCTCAACTTTTACCAAAATGATCATTTTGTCCTTACTTTTTCTACATTTTTAAAAATGACGTTTTTACCATTCATTTTCCTTCCTTATCCCACATATGTCCTTTCTTCCATTTCCTTTTACCCTCTGAATCCTTAATTAATATGTAGTTATCCATTTAGCTTTTATCTCTAATTACAGAAAGCACAAATATTAAAGTTTGATTGTAACAACCACAAAATACAGTAATATTGAAAATTTCTATCCTTACAATCCCTAAATCATTAAAATTAATATAATCATCGTATACCAAAATCATAATTACATTCATTTACATCATTAGAGATTAGACATTAATTAGGAGATGAATGAAGGCAACCAGAAGTAGTAGTAGCAGCATCATCATCATTAGAATGATTAATTTTTTTAGGGAGTAAAATATGATGTTTGTAATTGTTTTACAGGGTAAAGGGCACCTGCTTTTCCAATTTTAAGTTTACTTTTAAATCAAAGGAGAACAATGACGTCGTTTTGCATCCCATATTGTTCTTTCAAGTTTTTTTTCGAAGTTGTACCTTTCATAGATGATTATATTCTAGGTTTCTCTCTTTTAAATTTTGTCCGTTTTACTCTTCAAGGTGGTAATTAAACTTACCTGTTGTATTATGCTTTTATAATGCATTTTGATCGTTTATTTATTTATTTTTTATTAAAAAAAGATAGTATGGTTTGACCCAAAAAAAAAAAGCTAGTATGACCAACTCTTAACAAGTTCTTTAATTTATTATCGCTAATTTTCCAATGAGACGGCCAATCTGGCCGCCTTTTGCGTTCACTAGAATTAAGTTGCACGTAATTCCTAAAATTACAAAACTTTAATTCAACAATTTATGATCACAAAATGACTGTACTTTTGGCTGCACAAGTTAGAGGTTCACGAGAAACTCCTTTTCCTTCACGAGCAAGATTGAAGCCTTCAAAAGTTTTAAATATTTTTTTTTCTGCCAACCAAAAAGTTTTAAATATTTAAATGCGAAATGAGGTTGGTCATTGTTTAGAAAGTAGAATTTGCACTACTATAATTACTTTAACCATGTTCACTAAATTCACAAAACTCAAGACACCCTTAATGTGCTAATTAATTTTCCATGTTCCCTGAATAATAAGCTAATTCAATTTGAAGTACCAAAACACCTAAAAATTAATTATTTGGTCCTTTTAAAATTTTACGCCATTAAAATTCAGTACATGAAATTTTACTCCGTGTAACTCAATCTTCCATTCAAATTTTTATTTATAAAATTTAACTATTTAAAATAAGTCCCTACATTTTTTGAGAAATAAAACTACTACTCAAATATTTGGGTTAACGTTTCAAATAATTAACACTGCAAACTGAATTAAACTAAATTTCAATCCAGTCAAAAATATAATTAGAGTTTTAATTGAATGGTCAAAACTATTCTAACTGCATTCCATACACGCAAAGAATTTTTAGATTGAAATAGAACTATGCTCATGTACCCAATTTCTTTGTAGTACACTCATGACCCATTTTTTTCTTTAAGAAACTCACTTTTTTTCCCATTCTTTCCCTCCGTTTTCCTTTAACTACACAATTGACCTCAGAATTGACAACGTAGAAAAGCATCCATGTCCTTCCTAAAACAAAATCCTTGCTACTCATCATTCATGATTTAATCCTTTGGATTATATTTCATATCCTCAATTCAATTGAGCCATTCAGTCTCTCAAAATATCATATCTCAGAACACAACCTTTCTGTGATTGCAAATAACTGGTACATTGGAACGGATCATTGATCCTCTTACCCTAAAATCACGTAACAACATATATATGAAGCTAATTTTATGACTATTAGGAATGCCTGAAACATCATTTCTAGTCTACTACATCTGCAAGCAGCAAATTTTACTGTCACCTGCAAAATGGAACTTGGTTTCGGAATGGAATCGAAACCATGGATCCAAATCCCGTAATGTGATAATGTTGTCATTTTCGGCTGCTACAGACTCCTTTGATATCGATAGCGACGGTTAGGAAAGCCTCGCTCATCGTTGTCTTTGGTGAAGGGCTTATATCCAGTGAGGTTGCCACTTCCACTATATGCTTGGCTTCTATCAGCAGGTTGGTGACCAGATAAATCTGGATTGTTGCCACAGATCCCAAGTTTGACAATGAACGTAGTTGTGCTTCCTTTATGGAGGCCCTCACTCTCGATCCATATGTGGTCTCCCATGAGATTTACAAATCTGGTCAATTTGAAGATAAGTCAAGAAGTAAAAGAAATTGATATGTAAGGAATTGAGTATCCCCTTAGTATAGATGCAAGTATGGTGTGGTACTAGGCGATGAACGCCATAAAATAGTTTGCAATTTACAGTGAATGATGATAAGTATAATTCAAGCTTCTTGCATAGTGACAAGGTTTAGTATCTACCTCTTGCAAATGGCAAGCCCAAGGCCTGCACCACTCGTAGGCCTTCCTCATCAGGACACCCATGTGCTAATAAATTGCCCATTAGATTAATACGATATCAAAAGCACTACAATATATAGCTAGTATAACATAGATGAAGATGGTACAAAAATTAAATAGGCAAGAGCCAAGATATTTCTCATTTAGATAATCAGATAGCTCAATCTTAAACCTGTATGCGTATGTAGATATGACCATCACTTGATGCTGGATAAAATTCAGGTCTCCAATCCTCTGAAGATTCTGGTTTTGCAATAGATGCTCTTACAAAAACATAGCCCTCCTTCGTAAATTTGACGGCATTACCCACGACATTTAAGATGATTTGCACAAGCCTTTTCTCATCACCGATGACATACATAGGCAGATCAGGGGCCCGAATCAGTGTCATAATTAACTTCTTTACAGTTGCTATAGGCTTTATTATATTCATAACCTACATTTAGGATATCACAAAATGAAGACATGTATATATAAGACTAACTCAAGGAAAATATTTTTCAGGGTTATCATCAAAGAACCCACTGCTACTTGGAGGAGGCAAAAATCAAAACTGCCTACCTCACCGACAACAATGGAGATTTGAATTACCAAAATGCAATAGCTAGATTTTTTGAGACACAAAAGCAAAAAACTAATGGCAATTACCTCTCACAATACCCCGTGAAGATTAAGTTTTCCCATTTCTAATTCAAGGCTACCATCTTCCAGTCTAGAAAGATCTAGAACATCATTAATAAGTGTTGCCAATACATTGCTGCTCTTCAACACTGTTTCTATCATAAGCCTTTGCTCTGGAGTCAGTTCTGTCTCCAGGAGAAGTGATGACAGTGCTATAATTGCATGCATCGGTGTCCTCATTTCATGGTTCATGACAGAAAGGAAATCATTGAGCATGGATTGCCATCTCTGCTTCCTGTCGAGCTGAATCCAAAGCAATATTCTGTTCCATGAGTTGATCACGGGCTCTCATAGACTCCTCCAAAATCGCAGCATGTGAAAGGGCAACAGCTACCTATCACTGGTGTAGAAAATATCTTCAGCAGCAACCATGGCATTTCTCTGTGTCTCTCTTTGCTTCCTCCTCCTCCTCCTCCTGCTGTTTCAGAGGTAAGTCACATACTATCAATATTTTTTTGATAAACATATTATCAATATTTTATTACATGTATGATCTTTGAGTGGGAGTGATAACAAAATTTACTCAAACAATTATTTTCAGTGTTTCATCCCAAACTAATGCTAAAGTTCCACCAAGAGGCTGGAATTCGTACACTGGGTTCAGCTGGATAATTTCTGAAGATGAATTCTTACAAAATGCTGCTGTGCTTTCATCACGCCTTCTTCCGGCTGGATATGAGGTATGATAAATTAACCGATGTTGTTTGTTATGAGAATTTTGGAAGGGAAGGAAGGAGAGGAGAGGTAAAAATTTTGAAAACTTTACCCCACTTCTCTAGCTTTTTATTAAGGAGAAGAAATAATATCAAAAAATTAGAAAAATTAATTGAAAACTTTACCTCCACTTCTCTAATTTTTTTTTTTTAAATCCAACTCAAAATTTTCCCTTCCCTCCCCTCATATCAACCAGCCTCTTACAGTAGAGATTTGAACTTTGGTTTACCATATTATGAAGAACTAGCCCTTTTCATTAGACCCAACCACTCTTGTCATATCTAATACATCTTCACTTTTTCTAGTATGCTGTGGTGGATGCTTTTTGGTTTAGAAGTTTCAAAGATGGAAGTCATGCACTTGATGAATGGGGAAGACCGTGGCCTAACCCAACAAGGTGGTCTTCTTCTGTGAATGGAGTAGGCTTTAAAGTTGTGGCTGATAAAGTTCATAGATTGGGCCTTAAGTTTGGGATTCATATTTTGGGAGGGATAAGCCAACGTGCAGTTGATGAAAAAACTCGCATCTTTGATTCGTCTACGGTACATATCCACTTCTTATAAGCTAACTATTGACATTATTAGTCTAAAGAGATTTTAGTTTAGTCTTTTAAAGAATAAATAAAATAATATAGATTGTACATTGGGTTCAATATTCATCATCAGTTTACTTTATTATTTTTTTATTAGGGTGCTACATACAACTTAGGAGGTGAAGAGTGGCACGCAGATCGCATACATGCAGGACCTTGTCAATATGGAGGATTTGGTTCCAAAACCTGATTAAGCAATGATTATCGCACTTTCGCCTAATTTGAGTGATACAAATATCAAGAGAGGATGAAAACTATTTCTAAACATAAAAAAATATAAACAAGTGATTCATGGACTTCAAGAATAAGATGGGACCTAGGATTATTCATCCCCCTTGTATTTCATAACATTCAATTAACCTCCTCTCAAAGATGTTTTCAATGAAAAATATGCTAGTCTAGGATTCAAAGAGTACTTGTAAAAGCGCTCTCAAGTATAAAACAAGTGTTTGCTTCCATTAATTGCTCAATCTCTTGTTACAATTAATAAAACCCAATTTTCAAGCTCCAATCCTAATTTGACTATGCAAGGTTGACAAGTATATCTCTATCTTGCCAACAAAACCATCCATTCATCATGCAAACTTCAAGTTCTTGCACAATCTTACCCAAGTTCTACACTCAATCTAGCCCTCTCAAGCATCAATCAAGTGAACCCAACAACTTATTGGTGGCCAATCAACAAGAGGCATTAAGAGAAGAGTAAAATGAACACATACATATCATTAATCACAAAAAGAGAGGAGAAATTTAGTGTTAATCCATACAAGGGTTCAAAGTAATCCTAGAGAAAAGTATTTAGCCACTCATGTTCAACAAACCCAAGAGAAAATACATATATATCAGCCCAAATATTGAATCAAGAGTAGAGAAGGAAAGATGGAGAGGAAAAACCAAGAAAAGAAGCTCAAATCTCTTCAAATCTTCAAAACCTAGCTCAATCTCCACCAA
>QFDD01001176.1:0-21478 GCA_006871305.1 Vachellia collinsii
TTCAAGGGCTTGTGTTTGGGACAAAAAGGTGAAGAATAAAATGCCTCTATCATGTTCATGAACTCAAATGCATGTATGTGGTCTTGATCAAGAAACAAGACAAGTTCTGGAGTAAATTAGATCTAAATGGAGCATGCACACTAATTTTGAATGAAATTAAGGCTCAAATCCTTCCAACAAGGCTTGTGCATTCCAAGCTTTAATCACACCGGGCTAAAACATGTACATGGTCATTCTCAATGCATAAGAACATTCTATGTCATGATAATGATTTCTAGATAATTAATCATATCAATAACAAAATATGAATAAAAACCTGCTCTATCTTCATATGGATCAGATTTGGTGAAGTAGAATTCAGATTAAGAATAACAAGGTTAAGCAATGGACATAGCAATTAATCAAGGTAGGTTATTTAAATTTGACTACAAACAAAATGAATGCCTTTCTCATTTCCATATCTAGCAAATGAACATATGTGGTCTCAAACAAGATGCAAGCCAAGTTCTAGAGTAAGGAAAAGATAGGTGGTACTCACATAAAATGAATATGAATAGGCTCAAAAACCTCGCTAGGACATGACTACCAACTTAGGATTCACCTAAAGCCAAAATAGTTGCCATGTAGCTTTTCCACTCAACACATGATCAATCACTCATCAATGAATGAAGAGAAAACCAAAGTTTACCTCATACTTGCAATTCTCACGCCCAAAACAATTTTTTTTCAATTGTCTTTTACTTTTAAACTTCAACTTTTTCTCATAACATAAAAACAAAGGAAGGCATACAAAACTCAAAATATAATATACAATCAATCCAACTCAATCAAATGATAGACAACACGGTATAAAAGTGTCAAGAGAAAGAGTACAACCAGGTCAAGTAAGTTGCATCTTGAAGAACAAGCTCCTCAATGTTATTTGTGGGGAATCCTCGTAGAAAGACTTCAAAAGGCTAGCCCCTTCAGTCTCTTCCTTAATCTTTACAAAAAACAAACAAAATAAATTTCTTCAAAATGAACATACTGCTTTCGAATGCATGTTGGATAAAACGCATGATGCATTTTTCTAAAAGTTAAACCATCTATAGAATTTTTTTTATTTTAAAAATTTGGGACATGCATTCCAAATCATGGGCAGAGTACCTTTTTGGGTGATCATAAAATAATTTGGTCACAGTGACTAATTAAATATGAGGAAGCAATGATTAATTAAAGATTATAGATCTGGGTGATGAATAGAACAACTTGGCTCAAAAAAATAGTAACTAATTAAAGGGGTAGTAACACTAACAATCAACCCCATTGCTTCCACTGTGAATGCAATCCACCAACCAAGTCGGTTGACGGCTCAACAGAAGTATGAATTTTTAATCTATCGGTCAACCTGATTCTCCATGCTTAAGTGTTGGTAAATAATTTTCATTTCAAAAACTTAACTGTAATTATAGTTAAATTCGATTTGACTATTTGTCTCAAGAGAACTCACATAAATGCAAATAGTTCTCCTTTTGTAAATAACATTTATAAAAAATCAAAATATTTATGAACATGCACCGCCAGGGAAAAATCAAACGTCAGGAGAAACTCACATCGATGACGACCGGGCCCAACCTCGATGGCGAGGGAATCAAAATCAGACCCAGAAAAGCTGGTGGAAAGATGTGCATCGGTTTCCTGACGAAACCCTCAACCTTTGGTCTTTCAAAGGCCAGTGAGTGAGGACGAAGCGCATGTGGAACTGCAGAAACATTAACATTGGCCCAACCATCTCCATCGCTTGCGGCTCCCTGCATCAGTCTAAGAAGCCCCATCACACTAGAACTCACATAAATGCAAATAGTTCTCTATTTTGTAAATAACATTTATAAAAAATCAAAATATTTATGAACATGCACCGCCAGGGAAAAATCAAACGTCAGGAGAAACTCACATCGATGACGACCGGGCCCAACCTCGATGGCGAGGGAATCAAAATCAGACCCAGAAAAGCTGGTGGAAAGATGTGCATCGGTTTCCTGATGAAACCCTCAACCTTTGGTCTTTCAAAGGCCAGTGAGTGAGGACGAAGCGCATGTGGAACTGCAGAAACATTAACATTGGCCCAACCATCTCCATCGCTTGCGGCTCCCTGCATCAGTCTAAGAAGCCCCATCACACTAGAACTGTTTCTTCAGATTGCTTCGCTGATTTAGGAGAGAAAAAGCTCGCTCTCTCGCCACAACGGAACTATTGCTTCAAGAATTCTGATTTAGGAAATAAAAAGCTCTCGGCCGCCACAAAGCAACTATTGGTTTGTTGTAGTGAAATAAGAAGCGCGTCGATGAAGTGAAGTAAGAGGATCACCGCAACGGCACTATTTTCAAACGGTAAATTCGATTAACATAATCTTTCTTTTTCTTTTGGGTAGAACGAGTGACATAATCTTTGATTTAAGGTACGCCTTCTTTCCCCCGGGAAGCTAAAGCGCTCTTTTTTTTTTTTTTGTTACAAAGTTAAAGCACTCTTGTTATGTTGGAATTTCGTATCTATTTTTTATTATTAATAAATCATGTAAATATGAAAAAAAAATATTCATTCATTTTTAGTTAAAAGTGTGTCAAACATTATACTTTTTATACCATTGTAAAATTACCAATAAATTTTGAAAATAAAAGCAAAAGTATCACAACCATTAAAATACTTTAACACCACTACTTTTTTATTAATTTAAGTTTATAGTAGTTTTTCTAAAATTACTTTTTTTTTTCTTCGCATAATTTAATCGTTAACTTGAAGGTGTGACAGCTATATCCTAATATCCTATAGACATCCATTCCCAGAAAACTTAAGAAAGATGCGTAATTGTAATTTTCTGTTCTTGTTTAATTTTCTTTAAATATAGACCTTTTGTTATGTTTCATTTTTTTCCTCAATATATCTAATCATATAGAGCAAGTTAAATTATGGTTATATTAAACCCTTGACTAATGCATAACTGCTCCACCAATGGGTACATGGCCAAAACCCAAAAGGGAGAAAAAGGCAAAACAACAATGAGGCCAAGGAAGCCCACTACTAAACCAACCTCTCTGGCCGTTTTAGTTTTGCTTTTCTTTTCCTTTCTTTAAATCCTTCTTGACACAACCACTTACTCAACTTACCAACCAAATGGATTTAGAGAATTTGATTAATTCCTCACAATGTGGAAAAAAGTGCACGTTTTTAGTGTTTGATGGTGTCTCAAACATAAATTATTTATTATAAAAAGATATCTGTGTTTAGAGAAAAAAAAATTACTTAGAGCATGCTTGAATTAGCTTTTAGAGAATAGCTTCTATTTTAGATTACATGAAAGTATACCATTTATGCATATATAAACTCAAAATATCATTTCATAATCTTTGATTTAAGGTACTCCTTTCCCAGGGAAGTTAAAGTACTCTTGTTATAAGAACGAAAAGGTTAAGGTTGGAATTTTGTATCTATTTTTTATTATTAATTTTTAAAATACCATTTATGAATAATTTTTATAATAAATAATATTTACTTAAAATATGTCAAGTTGTGTAAAATAACTACTACATATATTTTTTTAGTAAACAAAAATTGAATATTATAAAATTTAAAATATATTTCTGATTATAGATAATAAATATTACAGATTGTAAAATTACACAATACTTTAGTTTCAGAATTGGTAAATAAAAATATCCAATAGTACAATTTGAAAACAAAATTAATTATCTCTCTCTCATCATTCCTCTGCAAATCATTCCTCTGCCAAACAGAATTTTTGAGTGATCTCTCATGCAATTACACAAATTGTTGGATCACTGTGCGTGATGATGCTTCACCAATTCAACTCAAAATATCAAAACCCGACGTCCCTTTCTCTGGCCACAATTTTTTTAATAAGCAAAAACAATTTTTTTCCCCAAAATTGCTTATTAAAATTTTGCCAATTAACAATTTTTTGATTATCTAATACAACGTATGGTACAGTAGGCTAACTATATAGCATATTACCACCTATAAATATGAAATGTATAGAACCCAATAATCAAAAACCAAAATCCTCAACCAAAAAGCCAATTTGTAAAGAGAAATTATATATTGTTGCCATCTAAAAAAGGAGAAATCATTGAATATTGTTGACACCAGAGCAGCCCGTCCGTGTCAGCTTCGCAACAATTTTCAGAAATACATAAAAATCATAAACCATTTCTAGACCAAACAACAAAATGCCGTGGGATTTTGGTATCCAGCTAGCTTCCACACGGTGCTCTTTATGAAAGGAAAGTTGTACTGGAAAGATAAATGCCGCTTATCATTTTTCATATAGGCTATTTTCGAAGGAGAGAAACAGCAGGAGTATATCAGCAATAAGCTTTCAAGTCTTACAATCTTAGATAGAAGTGTCTTCTTCTTGTCCAAAAATCTCTAAAGGTTGGGGTCCAAATAAGGAGTGATAACTGCTGAATATCCATAACAAAAAATTTTATCATCCTCATTATTCTAAAGCACAAGTTCTTTACTTCAAAACAAAACACAGGGGGAGGGAGAACTGAAACTTGTGAACGAAAGAAACTTTGCTCGCTTACAAAGGTCTTGTGTCAATCCCACATCTCTTCAACTCCTTTTTATCCTCATCTCTTCTTCTCTTTTCCCTTTCTTAGACGGAAAGCTCGCAACCCCATTTTATTGGTTTGCAGTTAAAAACTTACCGTGAGCAACAACTCAGCAAAGGAATAAGAAATAAGAAAACTTGAGTTGGGTATGAGAAAGCCAGTTGAAAAAGCCATGAGACCGATTTTCACCCAAAACCAAATCAAATTGTAAAAAACTGGGAACAATCATACGTATGTCCAAATCAGAGGAAAATTTTCCAGTTGATACTTTGCACAAAAATGGAGTCTCTAGACTAAATGGTAGGTAAATTAATGTACAATCGCTCAATATCGTGTTGAACTCCCAATCGTGTACTTCACCCCACTTACCCTGAGACCCGAAAAAAAAACTATGGAGGAAAAACAAAACTAGAGCAACAAAGGAATCCCAGAAAGGTACTTGAAAAACCAAGGTCGATTAATCTAGACGAGAGCAACAAAGGAGAGATCTTTGATAAACAGATATAAATTTTTTTCGATTAAAATCTCTACCAACAAACAATGATCCTGTGGTTTGGTTGGTCAGAAAAACCCAAAAACAAGCATAACACAGTGTGGAAGACAGCAGATCAGGAAGAGGAAGCTAACAATGCGGAACAAATGTAATGAAGAGAAGAGGAGACACAATGCGGAAGAAAAACCCACGCCTCAAACTCACCACAAATCCGGTAAGAGGAATCCAAGGAGCCACTGATAGGACAACCAAAGTAATGTGTCTTCTGAGAGAAACTCGCCGGAGTGCATGGCCTGTGAACGAAAGAAGCGAGCAACCGATGGCGAGGCCTGTCGAGAGGACGGAGGGCTATGCGGCGAAGGGGGTCTTTGGATCACTCATGCTCTGAGAAAACGAAATGAGAGAAGAAAAGCTGGGTGAGCGAGTTTTTTTTTCAAAACCATGGATTTGATTCTAAAAGCGCTTTTTCATCAAAATGGTACGTTTGGCAAGTAAAATCCGTAACCATAGTTTTGTTCCAAAAAGAAGTGATTACAACGCTTTTTTTTTCACAAAAAAAAAAAGTGATTATGAGATGTGTGCCAAACATGCTCTCAACCACTGACCAATTACATTAAAAAAAAAAAGGAATGCAATAACATATAACCTCATACAAAAAACATCATTTATGTAGAGGACATCATCCAAAACCATGCATTGAAATGAAGCAACGTCGTTGGCAAAATAAAAAAGAAAAGAAATGGAGCAACATCAACCAAGTAAGTGATTCCATAAATCAAGTAACACAACACTTAGACTAGGGATTTGTTTGGGAAGTAATAAAACCTAGGTTTTAAACCTTGGTTTCACAGAATCCGAGGTAAGTATGTGAGAGAGTTTTGTCTCGGCTTACGTGAAATTGCTTTTGAGAATTGATTGGCAAACAAGCCCTAGAGCAAAATTCACACTATTCTATATAGAATATATTGACGATTGATTGGTGATACACCCTAATAAATCCCCATGCATGCTGGAGCTGCCATGTAAAATGGAGTTAAAATATATTTTAAATGATAAATATATTTATCAATCTTGACTATTACTAAAGGGAAAACATTGTGTTTATACCCTAGTTATTTGCCCTATATGTATTAGTGTTAGGAAATTATCTTCATTTAAATTAAGATAAAGATCATTTCATATACTTACTTCTTAAATCGTAAATTATAACTTCCAACGTTAATTCAAATGGAGGCATTATATGCTGACTATATGTAATTTTGAACCCTAATATGTAAATGAAATAAACCTATATAAATTCAATAGAATAATCATAGCCACCAATCGGCGTTCAAAAGGTGCTGTATAAACCATGAAAAGTTGCAGCAGGCCCCGAAACTCAATTTCCGACACGAAGTTAATACTATATGGAGCCTTTAAACAACGTCGTATTATACATGCTGTTGCAGTTAGGGTTTAAGGAAACGTACTAACCACGGTCTCACAAGCTGCACTCCCCTTCTTCTTCCTGTAATCCTGGTGCCGGAACAATTTCTGCTGGGAGGAAACGTTAGCTACCTGCCCCCAATTCCCAAAATCAAGAAAGTAGAGCACCAAATTGTGAATTTGCTTTTACATGCTATTGGGAAACAATGGCCACAGATCTCAATGATTTTACCATTATCAAGGAAGGGGAAGCAGAGATTCTTATGCACGCCAAGAATGAAGTCTTCTTTAATAAAACCCAGGTATAAAGCTTGCTTCTTTTTTATTTTATCCTGGTTCATTGAAGTCTTGTTTGTGAGTAAAAGCTTGAAGGCATCAAATTAATCAACGTTTTCACAGGAATTAAATGGCTCATTGCACTTTGGACTGATTTGTTAGCATACTAACCGATGCATCCAATAATTTTTAGGTTAACAACAGAGATATATCTATTGCTGTTTTGAGAGCTTTTATATCAAAGCGTAAGCAAGAGCATGAAGCATGGTTGTCGAAGAGGACAAAATCATCACAGAAAATATCAGAAAAGGATTCTTCCGAATCTGTTATGGAGGAAGTTTCACCTAAAGCTTGCCAAGATGGTAAAAAATCTAATGGGGAATGTGGCGTAGACGAAGAGAAATCTCCAGAGGATTCAAGTACGACCACTGAAGAATCCATCAAGATCAACGAAGCATGCAACTTGACAGACGAGTTAGGCGAGAACATTGAAGGATGCAGCGAGACAGGAAAGTCAATCAATATTGCTGAAGGAAAAGCAATGAAGGAATTGAAGCCGCCTAGAGTTCTTGAGGTTTCCCACAATTTTTTGCTTCCTTATATTCATCACCATTACCCGTTCAATAACTATGATTTTTATACGCTCTCTGCAAATGCAAATACAGAACTAATATCATGTGTATTATTGCTTGTCTGTGTCAGGCACTGTCTGCTTCTGGATTAAGGGCCCTTAGATATGCCCGTGAAATAGAAGGGATTGGTCAGGTTGTGGCTCTGGACAACGACAAAGGTGCTTTACCCATTTTCCCCCTCACGTATAAATGCAAGGACCAATTATATATGATATTTGTTGAAAGGTCGCCACTTAAGTGGCTACAACGCCCCAGACTCTCGTTTGGGGTTGGGCTATTCATTTCTGAATTTATTAACTAAAACTGGCATTCTACTATTTAAGAGATTGATGCCTTTTCTTTTGACCATCTAGCTTATGCATATTAACTAATGCACACTGCTTATATTTTGTTGCTTTTGGTAGCTTCTGTTGAAGCCTGTGGAAGGAACATCAAATTCAATGGTTCAGTTGCATGTTCAAAAGTGGAGTCCCATCATGCTGATGCTCGTGTATATATGCTAACCCACCCAAAAGAATTTGATGCGGTACGTCAGTGCTGCTATTATGTGCCTATATTCACCCTTGTATTTGAAGAAAATGATTTTTAATCTTGGAGTGTAAGGTTTGGCCAAAAAAAATCTTGGAGTGTAAGGGTCCACCTCCATTACTTGCTACCCAGTGATAATTACTAAACATTTTCTGTTTTCATTCTGTCTTGTTCAAATAGACTTAGGATGTATTTCTTTTAAATTTAGTCACGTTTGCTTGTTCCATGTGTTTTACTTTTGTCAGGTTGATCTTGATCCTTATGGTGCGCCTTCTGTTTTTCTGGATTCAGCAGTCCAATCTGTTGTTGATGGAGGCATGCTGATGTGCACTGCAACAGATATGGCAGTACTCTGTGGCGGCAATGGAGAGGTCTGCTACTCAAAGTAAGGTTAATAATTGGTTTTTATTTCTTGCACTACAATAGTTTGGTTGGTAAACCTGAACTGCTTGCAACTGTTTTTGATACTAGGTATGGATCATATCCACTGAGAGGGAAATATTGCCACGAAATGGCTCTGAGGATCCTTCTTGCCTCCATTGAGGTATACTCATAATGCTCATATCCCTTTAATAAGAACCACAGTTACAGACAATATAGAACTTTCAAGATTTTTTTGGGAAAAAAAAAATCTATGGATATCTAAGATATTTCTCAAATTATGCATACTGAGTAGACAGTTGACTGATAAAGTCACCTCTAACTTCCTTCAAACACCCCCCCCTAAAAAAGGGTGGGGGGCATGCTTATAACATCTATTTTCAATGAAATGCAGAGTCATGCTAATCGTTACAAGCGGTATATTGTTCCTGTGCTGTCTGTTCAGATGGACTTCTATGTTCGTGTTTTTGTTCGCATATACACGTAAATCCTCTTAGTTTTTCTGCCTTGTGGACCTTGTAAATTACTGTTTGTATATTTGCAAAGTGATGGTTCTTTGCTTCCAACTGAAAGTTGAAATAATTGGTTGCAGTTCTGCAAGTGCAATGAAAAACACGCCATTAAAGCTTTCATATGTTTATCAGTGCATTGGTTGCGATTCCTTTCACCTCCAGCCTCTTGCGAGGGCCTTGTCCAAGGTGTGTATCCTGTTTGGGCTGGCTGCACTTACCATTTTGACATCTTATGCACTAAATCATATTTGCTTGTTTATTTATTATATAAAAAGGCCCGAATTTCCACTGGGAACAATTAAATTAATTCAGAAATCATAATCTTAATTTCTTTATTTTTTCTTCTTCTGTGTTACTCTAATTATAGGCTGGCACAGTGGTTTGCTGTTCTAAGATAATCTGTGACTATGGTAGTTATTGGCCTTTTGAAGTTTTCATCAGTGAATTAGGCTGTACAAATTTCTGTGGCATCATTCCTTTTGTTGAACAGCCATCTTTCATGATTATGTTGGCTATTTTTGCTTGTTAATTTGGCTATCCGGTATGAGTTATTGAACTTAACTTTTTGCCTATAAGTTGCTTTAAAAAGTAAAAAAAAAATCTTTCTTTTTCCCTTTTTATCTCTTTAATTTTATTGCATCTTCATTTGCCTGTAGGCTTCATGGCCCCACAGGAGGTAACCATCTCCTGTATATTATTTATTTTTATTGGTTTGAGTTGCATATCAAGTGTCTATTGCCAGCGGGTTACTTGATTTTCAAGAAGTTGTAAGTTAGCAAAACATGAGAATTTGAGTTTGAAAGTATTCCTGCAATCTTGCCTTGGGTAATCTTTTGGTCTTCTTAGTTAATTATCCTCAACAGAAATAGTTGGGTAAATCTAGAACTGAACTGAGAGCAATCAATAAATTTATTGAAGAGTTTAATTTTGTTGGTTATTCTGATTAAGTTTGACTTGAATGTCAGAATCTTGAAGAGAAATCTAATTGTTTTTCATCCATTTCCAGAATAACAGTGTCAGATATCTGCCTGGCTTTGGTCCTATTGTTCCTCAAGAATGTAGCGACTGTGGAAAGAAATTCAATATGGGTGGACCTATATGGTCTGCTCCAATCCATGACCAGGAATGGGTAGCTTCTATGCTAGCAGATGTGAAATCTATGATGGATCGTTATCCTGCTTATGAGCGTATATCTGCTGTTCTGACTACAATATCAGAGGTTTATTTTTGTTTAATGTCTAATTTTTTACACATTGCATATTATAGGTAATGGCATGATCCAGATTTGTGACGTTAGTATCCTCAAGCCTTGCAGCTTTCTGGATATACCTATGAAAATTTATTACTTGAAAATTATTTGCTTATGTAATTTTTTAATGATATACATCTTACTCTGTTCAGGAATTGCCAGATGTTCCTTTGTTTCTTAGTCTGCATAACCTCTGTTCAACACTTAAATGCACTTCTCCATCAGCAGTTATGTTCCGTTCCGCTGTTATCAATGCTGGCTATCGCATATCTGGAACCCATGTCAATCCGTTGGGGCTTAAATCGGATGCGCCCATGGATGTCATTTGGGACATAATGCGCTGCTGGGTAAGAGATTGCATATAATTATTGCTGGTTTGCTTCATTATGTATTTATTTATTCGGTTTTAGTAAGTTGATAGTCTGTATTGGTTTTTTAAGATTGATTTTCTGCTTGTACAAGTATTTGTGATATGTTAATTTTTTTATAGTATGGCAAGTAGGACATTGGATGACTCATTTCCTAATATCAGCATAGTCTGTCAAAGATTTTGGAATCATTTTCCCTTTTACTTACTATTCGCTGATTTTTCTTTCCTATAGGTGAAAAATCATCCTGTGAAAGCTCAACCTCCAGATCAACCAGGAAGTGTGATACTTGCAAAGGAACCTGTCCTTCAGGTATATTTTGCCTATATGTTTTATTTATCTACAAAGTGTATTCCCTTCTCTTTCCCCCCTTTCCCTTTATGCTATTCTTTTCGGTGCCCATTACGCGATGGTTTTGGGGAAGAAAAATGTCTTCTACGAAGCCGAGGTCCGTAATCTGTTATTAAGCCTTTATTTACATGTTTATAGTTAGTGCATATTAGGGCATGCATGGGCTTTTGCATTTGATGAATTGGTTTTTTTTATGAACTTGGGACTCGGTCCAGCCATTATGATCCGGGCACAGAATCAGGGTGGATCATTATGACTAATGATTAAAGCTTCATGTTTCCTTTAGGTTAATTTTGCTCGAGCGGTGGCATCTCTTAGCAAGGCACAAGCTAAGAAGGTTGCTCGCTTTCTACCAAATCCTGAAAGTCACTGGGGTCCTAAGCTTAGGGCAGGACGTCAAATTACCAGCAAGCATATCTCTCTCTTGGGTCCAGCGGCAATTAATGGCGGTGTCAACCAGGAAGAAGACGAAGAACCGAAAAGTAAGAAGCAAAAGATGGAAGATATCACGTCTTAGTTCACAAAACGAGGTTTTTTCTTGAAATTTATTCCTCAATCTTGAGGTCCTGGAGCTTTATTTTTTCTGTTACCAAAGGAATGCAAATTTGTGTCAACGAAATTCTGTATATAAAAGAGAGGAGTAACAGCTGGATAGAGGAGGAGGGCCTTTTGCTTAGTAACTCTCGCAAAATGCTGTGGCAATGTTGAGGCACTTCCTGTTGAATTAGATATTGAATTTAGCAGTTTTGTTCAAGAAATTGTACCATGGAAAGTGATATTCTTTATTTAAGGCAAAGTTCTGTTTGTTGTTTCACAAGTTTTCAAGTTAGTGTTGTGATAATTTTTAGTCCTTATTGCATGTGCTGTCTAAAACATGGATTTATAATGTAGCTTCTTGTGGCAAACAATTGGGGGTGCAGGTTCTTGAAGAAGTCTAGAGGTTTTGATTGCTGGTTACTTCTACATTTGATCAAAATCCACGAGAATTGATTGAGGACAAAGGAATTAGGTGGGCCATCTGATTTTGTACTATAACCCTGTTGTAGGATGGATTTGGTTAGAGTGCTTGTTGAAGTGATGATTTCTCCGAACCCATTGATTTAGACCATCCATATTTAATCCTGATCGGTCCAAATTTGATTTAAAAAAAGATAGCAATTTTCTTATAAAAAATCATTATTTGAAATATGATAATTAAAAGATTAATTTTATTTTAAATTTTACTAAAATAAGTTTTTTCCATAAAAATTGTTTGTCCAAAAAAAGGGTATTGGGCCGGATAAAGATAAAGTCCAAAAGCAAGTTTATGAACAGTGGAAGGCTTACTAAGAGTATAACTGGAAAAGACGTTGGTATGATGCGTGGAACTTGTTTTAAACAATCTAATGATCGCACCTCAAAAATACAAAGAAGGACAAGTTAAATCTAAAGATATAGCAACTGATCCCTATATTTTAGAGGGTAGATTAATTATATAAATTAGTTCGGTTCAGCATTACGGGGATATTGACTCAATGATTTAACCCCACACATCGAAAATCTCAAGGTAGACAGGTTAGATCCAAAAATATAGTAATTGATTAGATAGTTGTACACAATCTGAGAAGAGACCCTAAATCATAGAGTCCTACCTTACTATTTAAAAATGTTTGAATTAGACAGTCTAACTCCATGTACAAAAAATATTGGGATAGATGATTAGATCCGAAAATATAGCAATATATGGATGGATAGACGTACAATCTGGGCAAAAAGAAGCATGAGATGACACGTGGAAACCTCCTGAAAAATGGTCTAACCTCTCACATTCCTGAAATATTGGGATAGACGGTTAGATCCGGGAATATATACCTAAATTATGCACTAACTATGATACCTTAGCTAGACGCACGATATGATAGGAAAGACAGCCTATTTACCTAAATTATGTTACATATTGCATGCATTTTGAATCACAGAATTATTTTCAATCTTATTCACACTTTTATTTTTCCAAATTTCATTGTACTTACACCAGATCATCAATATAATCATTTTTATCGATCTTATGCTAAATTCATTGATCTCCTTGTTCATCTTCATATTGTTGGTGAGCCAAATTTTATTTTCAATTATTCTTTTCGAAAAATTTGTTCAAACAAAAATAAAAAATAAAAAGGTTAGATTTAAACTGTTCAAATTAAATATGGACGGTCCAAATCAAATAGGTTGGAGAAGTTCATCACTCTTGATAAACACCTTAACCAGTTTCAGATGAATGCATCAGGGCTTAGATGACACTGGAAACTGTAGAGGCTGATTAAAATTGTTGTTTATTAACTCCCATAAAAAAAAAAAATCATGTTAGTTTCCAAAATTGTTAAAGGGTTTAAAGCGGCATGTTATGGTGGCTGAACATCCAACGTTATTTCCGTTACTTGGAATCCAATTTTCAAAACTTTCAGCCATTGCCCTTTTTATGTTTCTTGGAAAATAATGTGACCCATGGGTAAGGCAGAAGGGAAATAATGAGAGAGAGTAGGGAGAGACGGCACATGGGCCTAGAAACTCTAGCCCATAGCGTAGGCATGCAAGGCTCAGTCCTCGATATCAGCATCATATTAATAGGCCATACCAGCCCACGCTAACCCTAACTAGCTTCATTAAATATGGGTTGAGGGTGGTCCACCATGGGCTGCCTCTACTGTAACTAATGGGCCAGGCCTATTTTTTCAGCCCCACACCTAACCCTTTTTCTTTTTTCTTTTATCAGAAACTCCCTCCCAACTCAACATTTATTACCCCCTTTTTTAAGTAAAAACGGAATTCCATTTTCTCAAAAGAGATATACAAAACATGCTGAACATTATTAACTCTTGAATCACTAATTTTGTCTTCCTTTGTTTTTATACGTATTTTAAAAGCGGATAGATCCTTTTTTTTTTGGAATTACTATAAAAGTCCCATGCAAGAAAATTAATATCAGAAAGGTCCCACTGACAACTCAAGCAGCTACCATTGACAACTCAAATTACTCACATTGACAACTTCTTGGGACCTGTCTAATATTAATTTTCTTGCATGGGATTTTATAGTAATTCTCCCTTTTTTTTTTACCCTCTTATGATGAACCTAATAAATCATAAGATGAATATCAAACTTAAAATATAAAATTCACAAAAATTCACCCTTTCTGAATAACGGATGCTATATTCCTTATTCTCTCTTTTTTTTTTTTGGACAGAACAGAAGGATGCTATTCCTTGTTCAAACTGAGCAAATAGGACCACCCTTGTTTGATTATAATCATAATTAGGAAATAATTAAAAAAATATAGTATTTTAAAAAGAACTCTAATATCATTCATTCATTTTGCTAACTGGATTGAAAACTATGATACCAAAAAAAAAAAAAAACCCTTGGTATGAGCTAACTATATCTCACACTGTACAAACACCGATCCTAAAAGTCTAATCAGTAGGATGAGACCCTAATGCGTAGTCCATTTGGTGCTTCCACTCTCGGAAATTTCATTAGTTTATCTCCTCCTACTTCTTCCCACCTGCAACCACCAAAATCTACCATTAAAACACCATCCTCAAATCAAATCACTGTTTTCTTTCACAAAACACTTGGTCAAAAATCCCTCACCTATATCTGGTCACAAAATAGTGCAAGAACGTTGAGATTTCTGCTATCCCCAACTCTTTTCCCGGACACTGCCTCGTTCCTCCCCCAAATATCAAGAAATAGTTCTGTGACTCTATGCTCTTCTCCTCCTGCATTTCCCAGTTCAAGTTTCATCTTATTAATTATTTACATTCAGCCGACATTGGTATATGATATGGAAAAATTCGGATGCAATAATGGACAGAAGGTTGGGGACGAACCAGCCATCTCCATGGGTTGAACGTGAGTGGGTCAGGATACAGAAATGGATCGTAATTTATCTCCCTGGTATAAACATAAATTCTCCACCCTTCGGGAATCAAATATCCTGAAAGTCAAACCACGCGATGTGAATAAAGCTTGAGTTCAATACACCATTTATATGAGAAACTCAAACTAAGTAAAATGGTAAAGCTAAAAGATAAGGATTGTGTAATGTGTGGGAGGATCGCTCTCTTTTATAGAAAGAACTCGTGTGACAGTGAAATGGTTACTGGTGGGTGTTGTTGAACTGGTGGGCAATGACCACGTGGATCAATCACTATCCTAGGGATAAATTTGAACTTTCATTTCTTCTCCTCTTTTTTTAATTTTTACTGTAAGCAACAGTATGTAGTCTTTGAAAGTGACCTCTAAAGAAAGCCTTGAGGAGTCAAAAAAACAGCTCCTTGAGCCCATAAATATACACAGAGGCTGAAGCTTAGAGAGCTATCAATATGATATAGTGTATTTAAAATCAGACCAGACTTGCAAAAAGTTTTGAAAACCCACCATCCAGTTCCATATCCTTGGTCGTTTTCCTTAACACTCCATTCACTATTGTGGCCAATCTCGAGGTCTCAAATATCACCTGCCAAACCAGACAACGTCAGATTTACAATGAATCTTTTTGAATTTAAAAAGATTCAACGATTTTTATTCTGAAAAGAAGCGCAAATAAGATTTTTTTTTTTTGGCCGAGGCATAAATAAGATTCTTACCGCGCGAGTAAACTTCATTGATTTGAGATCGTTACAGTCGATTGGTTCATCTGTCTTCTTCCTCTCCCTTATGGCGAAATGCTCTTTCTGTGAAATTATTGCAGTTGGTCAAAAGAGGTTAAGAATTAAGAAAGAGTTAAAGAAACCAACTTTATAGAAAGTAAGAACACTTTTGGCACTCACTCTGAGTTCTTCAAGAACTGTTGGGTGGTCGTGGAGGTACTTCACGGCCATCATTGAAGTGGTTGAAACTGTTTCATATCCAGAATATATAATGGTAATGATCAGATCAATGATTTCTTCGTCAGTTAATTTGTATCTACAATCATCTTTTCTCATCAAGCATCCCAGCATGTCTTGGTGAGTTTCTGGGGATCCCCTTCTTTCCTCAAGCAGCTGTTTCAGAATGTCCACAATGTTCTTCCTTGCCTGCAGCACACAGCGGGGCAAAAAACAAACTTACTAATTAACTTTCCATCAGAAAATCTAATTTTCTAAGAAATGATGATAAGAATTAAACAACACCTGAATTCCACGGCGATAATTGGAGCCAGGAAGGTCAATAGGCAGAGAGAGTGTTCCTAAAACTAGCTTGAAGAACTCTGACATGAATTGACCAGAGATAGAGCTGGATTCAATGCCAGCAATCTGCTTCAAAGATGACAGAAAGGCCATCTGCAGAGAAAAGAAGATAAGAAACTTTGTCCTTAAAACAAAATATCTCCAGGAGTAGTTAGATTTGGTGAGTGAGTGACAATAACAAACCTCCTTGGTCTTGTCTTGGATGTTAATGAGCTTGTCATCCCAATTGCTTAAGTGGGTTCTCATGAAGTGGTCGATTTTAGGCAAAAGCTGATCTCTGATCATGGTGGGGCTGATGATGGATAAGAGAGCACCTCTCATGTACTTGTGAGTGGAGCCATGAACAGCTGCAATATTGCATTTGCCTAAGATATCTAACATGGATTGCGGGTATCCTGGAACAAGCCCTTTTGATTCATTCATTAGGATGTATCTGTTCAGTTCTGCATCCATGGACACAATGGTAGGACACCCCAGTATGTGGGATTTGAAAAAACTGCCATACCTGCCATTCACACAAGTAAAAATATATAAATATATATAAACTTACAAGTTACAATCATTGCTCATTGTGAGGTAAAAAAATAGTACAGTTTTACTTTTGCTTACCTCACCCCCCCCCCCACAAAAAAAAAAAGGTTTAATTGAAATCACCTTTTCCACTTAAACACACATTTTTTTTTGCCCATACTCATTATGCAAGTGTCATTCTTAAAATCTTAAGCAGGTTTTTCTTCTGTTTTTTTTTTTTTGCCTCCTCTCCATTCAAATTTTCTGGTATTAACACTTACACTGGTATGTCCTAGATCAGAAGCAGAGGCTAATACAAAATCCCATTTCTTGTAATGACTCAAACTTTGAAATTCCTGTATTACGTTCAAATAGGAGATGCTAGGCCTAGAAAAAAGATATAGGCTATAAACAGAGGAAAAGCAGGGCTAAACATGAGAAAACCTATATAAGGTAAACTTCCTTACCTTGCTCTCTGGTTTTTCATGAAGCTTGGACCTTGCTTGAGAAACTCAGTGGTTTCTCCAAAGACAGGCCAACCCATGGTGCCAGGAGGCAAACCCTTCTTTCTGAAACGTACTTCATTCCACCTCAAGAGAGCAGAGCAGAAACAGAGCACCAAGAACACAAAGATAATTGCAACCAAGAAGACAGCCATTGATTGATGAGTCAAACTCAAAAAAGTAAAGAAAGAAAGAACGAACTCTCTGGGAGTAGTAGAAAAGTTTGAAAGGTGCCTCTCTCGGTGTTGAAGCGTGTGCTTACGCACATATATATATAGGGCCCTTAAGCTCCCATATGCATTTAAGAAGAGAACAAACCATACAGACAAAACCCCAAACTCAACAGGGGCAGGATCCCCTGCTGTGGCCAGGGCGTGGAACGCCCAAAATAAAATAAACTCTCGAATCAAATAAACAATTAATTAACCGTGAAAAAGTGGCACTATTTGAATGATTTCAGGAAAAGTGATCATCTTTTTACATTTATTTGTGTTTTATAGATTTAGAGCTGGATAATATTTTATTCCAAAAGAAAATAGGTGGAGCATATTTTAATTTTAAATAAATTTCCATAGATAGATGGAATTGTTTGACCAAAAAAAAGAGATGGAATTGGTGATGCAGTTATACGTATATTTTTATTATGACGTAGCAGTAAAAATTACACATACTTCCAAAATTCACTTAACTTTTGTGATGGGAGTACTTGTATAAAAGATTTAATTATATATTGATTTTAATTGTGTATGTGAATCCAAAGAAAAGGATGGGGTTGGAGCTTGGAAGGATATCTAATGATAGGTGAATGAGTAGAGAAGATGCTGCAAAGCATTTACTGCTGCAGTTGTTAGAGTAACAAGTGTTGAGCATATCAAGGAGAAGATTAAGGCCTACCAGTCCTATTACTGTTTTTAAATTAAAAATAAATACTGACAACAGTGGGAACAGTAGTAAGTATTATTAGGAGCAAAATACAAGAAATTGTTAGCTAATTCACGCGATTATAAAAATGTTAGTGAAATACTTTGATGTGTTTTAAATTATTAAAATTTACCTATTTTACCAGTTCTAAAGAATATGATTTTTAAATATATGCTTGTTATGCAAAGGGATAAAAGTGAAAAATAATCGTTATTACCTTTTCAACTTTTTTTTATTTTGGACAAAATTTATTTTTGAAAGATTTTCTTCTATTTTGGACAGGAATGACTATTTCGTTCATTGGCAACCGTTGCACTATCTTATAAAAGACAATTGTATTTAAAACATCATGAATATTAAATATATGTACTTCTTGTATTAGAAATGTAAACTTGGATTTATCTGTTATTAAGAACCAACTCCTTCCCTTGATCTCAACGAGTAAGGATTAACCTATTGTTATGCTTGCCTATTTAAAAGATAAGGAAAAAAGGAATAAATGATTTGAAGAAAGAGGGCACATGCAGTCCACCCCATTGGATCTTCAATTAAATAGGTGGTCACTGCTTCACATGTCTCTCTATGTATGAGATCTGCTGTTGTCACGACCTGCCCCTTCTTCATTTATCTTACCATGTGAATTTGTGCTTCTTCTTCCTTTTAACAAAGTGTTTAAATTAACTTTTTCAAGGTGATTTTACTCAATCAAATGTAAATATATATAAGAAAAATTTTATCTCAACTTGCATAAAAGTGATTTTAGAATTGCTTATGGGTGGTTACTCATCATACATATTCTATAATCACTTTTAAAAATACTTTCATACAAATTGAAATAAAATTTCTTTTATTTACTTAATTCGAATCGTATAAAATCATTCTTAAAAAGCTAATCTAAACACCCATTATAATACAAGAATTAATACTTTTTTTCCCTATTTAAAATCTCTATACATGCACAGGTTTTGGCATAGCTAGGCCCTTGTCTTGCAAGCTGCGGTTTCAACCTGTGCGCTGTGCAGAAACTATTAAACGGTGCTTTTGACTTCCCTCACTGTTCATCCAGTCAAAGTGTGGGAATTTCAAAGCGTCCACATTGAATATCTCATTCATGACTCTGCACCATAAAGCAACAAGATTTTGAATTTGCTCTTTATAGATATGCTACACAGATATGACACCTATTGAATACTCGTATTGATTATTGAGGGATCTTGTCCTATGTATTGTATTTCGAGGATCTGAAAGAAGAAAAACTATTTTTTATTGAGAGAGTTTAAATACAAATTATACTCCTTGCTTGTTTATCCGATGATTTGATCGCCGATAGGGAACAACAATATTAAATAATCTACATATAACCAATCCCAGTAAGTGTTAGTGTTGTTGTATATATAAAATGGCGTGATTATAACAAATCATGTGAAAAACAAGAGTCCCTGGAAATCTTAAGAGTATGATAAATTAAGGATCCTTCAGCTGTACAGCGTGTCCAATTAGCATGAGCATAGAGTTCAGCTTTGGAAGGAAAATTCTAAGTTTTGTGCAAATCACATCATCAGATGTCACAGTGGTATGATGTAGATACACATACTTGGAATTTTTTCATGGTGGGAATTCTCACTGTCCTTAATACTGAAAGTTATAGGAATTTTAACTTAGTTTGAATTTTCCAAAGTCCATATATAAAAAACAGTAGATTATATATATTGGTGTCATCTCTCTCTACATGGATGTGATATATAAATTGGACACCAACCACACGTAGGGAAGGATCGGTGCCCAATAAATGCTCAATCATCGACGTCGTCCATTATGAAGATGATAATGATATAATAGATAGATGAGGATAACTCGTATACCTACTGTTTAAAAATATGGCAGTTTCCTCCTCACACAAATCACTATTCTCAGAAATATTTGAAAGCAATATTCACTGTTCATGAACGTTCAATCGCAATCCAATAAGGAAGAGACTTGTTCAATAACCTTTTTTGTGGTGGATCTGAGGCCATGCATGCATCGTAATCTGAGGCGAAACCCTTCTCTTCCTTTCTCTTTCCTCTCCCATTCTGCAAAATATTTGCGTATTTCTTCTCTAAAGGAGGACAATATTCATGAACACACACACACACACACACTTACGTGTGAGCAGGTAGTTCATATATATACACGAATCCAATGGCCATACATATCTGTAAATAGAAGATGAAGATGCATTGATGGGCATAAAATCAGAAGGTGTCGTATCAAATAAGGGTTTTTATATATATGATTAATGGGTAGATGAGACATGCCTGTTGGTTCTATGATTTGAGCGTGTTTATCTCTTGTTATGGTTTTGTACGTTTTTTGGGACTATGGGGGGTGTTGGAGGAGGATTATATTGAACTTTGTCCTCAAGTGGCACAAAAAGGTGACACTGGATCGTGACTTGAAAGCAAAAGCGTGGATCCTAGAAAGAGATCTGACATCCAATTGCATAATGCACACAAAACCCTTTCTTAATTTGTTTCTTCTCACTATCTACGAGTTATTTTCACATTATGGAGCCAGCCACCAATCAATTATTGTCATTATTATTGCATGCATGAAACCCAGAATTTAATTACCGGGATATATATATATATATATATATGTCCATCTGGTTTAATTTAGTTGTCACGGAATATTGATACATTCATATACACATAATATACATAAAGATTTTATCTTTTTTTTTTTATCAACTTACAAAAGATTCTATCTTCGCTGCACCTTCCTCATCATCTGTACGAATAAAAGCAAATAACAAGTGGTCACTGGCCACCCACTCGGTTCGCTGTTTCAATCATTCAAACCCAACCAGAGATATTGGAACATACTATATATCAAATAATTGTGTGTGTGTGTATGTGTGATCATGACCTGAACTGTTATTAAGATCACGATCTTAAACTAGATCCATAATATACGTTAATATATAGTGGCTGTTCACATGGACGTTATTAAAAAAATGTACAGGGTATATATATACGTACACGTATACATACATGTTTACTTATTTTCTTATTCTCATTAATGTGCGATAATCAATAATGAAATTGGCACTGAACCAGTTATGACGACGACTTGTGAAATCTTGCAATCCATAGTTCCTCTTCGTTTCCAAACCTGACAGAAACGTCAATGACATTCTGAGTTTATTAGGCACATCTCGAGTCAAACGTGTGGACGTACGGGATGATGAGAAACAGAAAATAATTATATACATATGTATATAAATTATATATGTGTCAAGATACAATAATTTAGATCAAATAATTGAGTTGAACTTTCTCTGACGACGAATCATGAATGTTAAAAAGGTCAAAAATAAAAAATAAAACAAAATAACCAGTGAGTAGGTCTGAGGCATCAAAAAGAACATTACTAGATACAGGGACATGCAAGAGACTATAATTAAAAGAGTATAATTTGTGTGCGTGTGCTTGTGATGTATATATTAGAAGTGGAGCAAAAAAAAAAAA
>QFDD01001178.1:0-28372 GCA_006871305.1 Vachellia collinsii
GTCAATGATACTCTTTTATTGGTTATTAAAAACTTTTTGAGACCTTTTTAATATTAATTTTTTTGCATGGGACCTTAACGTAATTTTTCAAAAAAAAAAAAGCAAAGGAAGCATATAAAAATTTTTAAAAAAAAAAAAAAGAAAAAAAAGCATATAAAAATGTTTTAAAAAATATATATATATTTGACCCGGTCAACCCGGTCCTAGGTCCAACTCTCACCCGGACCGAACCACCGGCCGGTTCACCGGTTTTCGATCCGATTTTTCATACTATACACATGCTTATCTTAGATTGCATACAATCACTTTTCAAGAGCTAATCCTAAACAAATCCTAAGTGTCCTTGGATATGTCACCTCGGTACAATAGGGTCAATTAACATTTGACCATTTATGCTGTTAAATTCTTCATATTTTAAATTTTCAGGATGATTTTGAATCCAAAATTTTTTTTGCCTATGTTTGAGAAAAAACTTTCAAAGTCCTTAACCCTTAAATAAACATAATATGTTTTTAGTTTCTAAATGATAAAATTACATTTGCCAAATTGACTTTTAAAATGTTATCATCTATCTGATTAATAGATCATATTTTTCTTGCTCCAATCAAATGGATGACTGCGTTAATTCAATCAAACTTTTTCAACCAATCTATTCTCAATATCACAAAGGGAATAAATATGATTATGTAAACCAAGGATATCATCACTTCATACCATGAAGCATACTTTAAACATTCTTCATGGTTATCGCTTATAAAAAGAGTTTATCAAATATTATAAACTCCTCTAAAAAGATATAGAAGAAAACTGAAACACACACTCAATGAAATTACAGAAAAAAATTTTAATCAATACTCCATTTCTGAATTTAGTCTTTGATAGAACACAGCGGAGTCATAGTGTCATACAATTCCACCTAATGGAAAAAGTATTTGTTATTGTTGTTGTTATGTGAGTCACAGTGCGTTAACCAAATTAGGTTGGCAAAAGAAAAGAAAAATCAAATTAAAATGCTCATGCATTCCTAAGAAATGTCAAAATAAAATATATTCTACCTAGTTTACCCACGAGACTATTTTTATTGACAACCATACTGAGAACGCATGAGATAAACAATATAACATCATACTGATCATATATCCAACAATCGTAGCCTCACACTACTAAGCACAGGTCTAACACTACAATACAAAGCCCAATGCTTTGATCCTCTCATAATGGAAACCAGAAGGAAATACCCCATTAGACTTTAATCCAACTTTTTCTCTTCTTCCTCCAATGCATATTCCTCATCATCATTGTTATCGTACTCATGGGGGTCAGTATCTTTATCATATAAACGGCTCCGGGGCCATCGGCTGAGCTCAAGTTGAGTTTGCTCCTCATTTAACAAGTCAATCCCATATTGTGTGTTGCGATGTTTAACTAGTAGCCAGCGAAGTAGCCGGTCTTCCTTGTTCAAGTAATGCAGCTCCTTATTGATGTTGGGTGAAGCCATCATAGTCATTTGCATCATTTGACCCTAGAATCAAGTAAACAGAATGTTGCCAGCTCATGATGGGACAGCTTTCAAAGATTAATCTATCTAGCTATCAGAAAGTGTTATTTTCAGGTTCATCAAATTTGATAGTGATAGACACTTCCAAATAAATTGGTTGAAAGGAAGAATGCTTGCATCATATTTATGAAAGGTAAGATGCATAAAGAGCTATGAGATCTCAGTACCATTTAATAATTGCTACGATGAAAATTAAAAAACACATCATTCGGTTGATATTATCCTTAAACTCTCAATTCCACGTAGAGAAACCACTTAACCCAAGACCGCCTACTTTCTTTTTATTAGCATAGGATGCTAATAGTAGGTTGCATCAATTCTAAGAGAAGATGATCAGCAAGGTAAACAACTGTTCCACAAGAAAAACCCATCTCTAGCAAGATCGGTGTTAAATCTAAACATCAATATTGAGACGTTTTTTTTTTGCCGGTAAATATTGAGATGTAGTACAAGATAAAAGGGCTTGACAAAAAAATTATACATTATGAACTCAGATTATTTACATTATGCTTGCCATGCACTTCATGTAGCAGGACCATAATCTTTCGGTTTAAATCACTGTTAGGTGAAACAGCCCTTGAAAGCCTCGTGATGAAATACTAAACATTCTATCAAATTTAAACCTCACCATATTGACTTGACCTGATTAGTACCATTGAAAAAATTGCTCCGAATGAAGCTGTTATGGTCAGGTTTTGGATAGATTTTGGAGAGGACGTGGATGGCCACTGTTTTGAATAGGTTTCTCTTCCTTTTTTAGAGTGGGGTCAGGGTTATCTTTTGTTTGATCGATCTTTTGTGAGGGGCATTGACCCCCATTAGAACTAGTTGTTTTCTGTTCAAGCCTAGCTTGCCTTTGTAACTCAAAAAAAAAAAAAGAGTGAGGTCAGGGTGGGAGTACTATTTCAGGTTTAAAAGAACTGCGAGAGGAGATGTGGGAAAATCTTGAGGAGTGTTGGAGATAATTCATAGCATCTCAACAAAGTAAGGAAATTTGTTGTATTACTAGATACTACATGCTTATTTGTAAAGCACATCCCAGCATATTTTACATATATTATAGTTCTGTACTCTGGCTCTCATCAATTTGGTACGTAATGCAGGGATAGTTGAAAATATGGAGAACATGAGTGTATTGTATATTTGACGAGTTGTAAAGAGACTTTGCTGTAAATAGAAGTGAGAGGGAAGCTGTGAGAAAGAAAATATATTTAATATGTTTCTTGTAATGGTGAAGAAGTCTGGAAAGTCTTTAGTAGACTTGAGAGAGGAGTTGGCAGAATTCAGAAAAAAATTGGTTGTGCAAATAATTTAAAGGAAAAGAGAAGAAATCGAAAAGAAGCCTATTTTGGCAAGAGTTTGATATTGAGGAAAGAGCTGGGAAATTGCTAAAGACCAAGAACTAGAGCCTCTTCAGTCCCTAGGTGATGATCCAGTGGAAGGAGCAACGGGAGAACGAATTGAGCAAGAGATCACGTTGTCCAGCTATCAAATGGAAGCAATCACGGAAAAATCATCTATTAATATTATTGTCTGTGGGAAGGAATACAGAAAATATGCACCAATCTGTCTCTGATGGAAAGAAATGAAGAGAGATAATACTGGCAATGAAAAGGGAGAACAAATTACATTTGGAAAAAAAAAAAAAAGAATTCTTAACATGCCAGTGAGATTTCCAAGAGTAATGCCACAAGTGAAATGAAGTTAGAAGGGAACACCAAGAAGCAAGAGGTTATGGCGGTGGCAGATATTCTGAAAGCCATTGGATTAAGTGTTTATAAAGAAATTAAAGCAAAGTCCAATCAGAAAGTAGCCATCAGTCACAAATTTGATTCTCACCTTGAGAGAAAGGCGAAGGTTCAAGAACCTGGTATTCATGGGATCTCATTTTCCTTATGCACTATCGTGTAACTGTTTAACATAGTTTACTTTTTATGCAATAGAGGGTGGTTATGTTGTTGTTTGGGATCTTTGGGTAGCTTTACACAATTTGAGGGTGGTTATAAAACCATTCTACTCAGTTAATGGGTAGCTTTAGTAGTAATTATTTTGGAAGGTTTTGCCAACAGTTGAGGATTAAAAGGATGAAAAGGGAAGGAGAGGAAAAGCATTATGGTGCGCGTGTCTTTTACATACGACGCTAGTTCTGAATTCAGGACTCCATAATAATTATCCTAAATATGGTGAGTCTTTTACTTATAACCCTAGAGGACTGAATCAGAATTATCCTAAATATGGTGGTTTGGCTTCAGCTACTGTGAGTGTGCGCGTCTTTTACACATGACCATAGTTCTGAATTCAGGAGTCCATCAGAATTAGCCTAGATATGGTGGTTTGGCTTCAGCTACTTATCAATAACTTAGAAGTAGTTCCGCTGCTAAAATGAGACAAACAGGCAAAAGGGGGAATCAGGCAGTTTAAGATGTCAATACTGTGCCAGACTCAAAATCTCAAAACAATTTAATTGAATTATATTATATCTTACTACTATAGTCTTCAAATCATATAACAAAATGAAACATCAGTTGCATTCTTGAGTTCTTGAGGATCAAAATGGAACTTCATTGCAAGCATGCAGTGCCAACGAAGCTACAATAATATACGTTGTCTAAATATGTATTCACAAAAGAAACTAAAAAAAATGTAAACACAATCATAGCAACATCATAGATTATCAACCCTCACCTGATAATATCTGCCATCCAGCTTTTTAATACCATAGCCCAACTGAACTGTTCCAAAAGACTTGATTTCGGTAAGAACCCCATTTCTTCTATAAACATGTTTTCCCACCCTAGCAACCAAATCCATGATAGGTTCCTTCTTTAAATGAGGCTTAAATAGAAGCATACAATCGTAAAGAGGCATTCTTTCCCTACTTTGAGCGAGCCAAATCAGCTACGGATCTGCTTCACCAAGCAATTAATTAGCAAAGTTATAGGAATCATACAAATTTCCATTCTCCGAACATCAAATCCAATATATTTATATCAAGCACTGATAACTACTGAAACATGCAGACAGAGAGTTTGGATAGATGAATGTCGATGATGTACTTATCAAAGTGTGAGCGTCTGCATAGACACATGAATAATTTCATTCCAGTCTCGTTATTCCTCTGAGCAAACTGATGCTAATTATCATATAATTCATCAATAAAATGAGTTTCAGAGCCAATTCTATCATTTATAAATATTATGGTTTACCAAGTTGAACACAGGTATGACCACCAGTGAAACTCAATAATGGATATCTTTGAAAACTTTTATGCAGAAAGAATCCGTATAAGTATGATCAATGATGGAAATGGATAAGCAAGATGATGCTGCCAACTATGGCTTACGCAAGAAGGTAAACACACTCCAATTGGAGCTTCGCTGCGTCCCAGGTCAGCCACTGGAGGTGAATGGCAGAGGGCTTAAAGAAAGGGAGGCAAGAAGGGGGAGGCAGAGTGAAATGGAAACCAACACAATGAAATCTAGCAAATAGGCTAGGGCTGTTATGAAACGACGTAGTATACTACTTTCCAACAATATATTTTTTCCTCTTCAAATGATCTAATTATTTCATTATATATTAAGATGAAATATAGTATTTTAGGAAACCTCATCCATATTTATTACAAATAAGTAGGGGTGGAAACAAACCAAACCAGGATTCACCCTAAACAAGCCAAGCCTGTTTTGATAAACCTACATAATCAAGCTAACAAGCTTCAGATCTTGGCTGAAAATAGGCCTAAATTTAAAATAAGTAATAAATCACAACAATCAATTAAAATCATCCAAAATACATCAAAAAATATTATAATCCAATTAGTCAACAAGACACAACCTAATAATACAACAATTTAACAAACATGAAATATATATTATTACAACAATTCTACAACACCAACTAGAGAAAGTACAACCACTAGCCACAAAACATCAAATCTTCAACATAATTTCTTCTTCTTATTCGAACACCTTGATAATATGATTTCATCAAGGTATATGCACCAACAAAACAGACCAGTAAAAAAAATTAATCCAACTACGAAGAACAAACCAGAACATTTATATAGATCATATGATTGACTGACATTAGCATTTAAATAACTGATAATACAATTGACATAACTTGTGTGGATCTGCAACCTATTCAAGCAATTATTGGTAGGCAACTACTGTTTCCCTCCACTTGTAATTCCCTTGCTACTTTAAGGTCCTAAGCTCAGAAACCGGTGACTGGTGAGTACCAAAAAACTTTAAAACAAGGAAGGAACATAGTGTTGGTGGAGCTTCCATTTTTAATTCGGTTAGGAACAGATGGTGTCATCTGTGTTGGTTGGAGATTCCGTACTGTGAATGAGGTGGATAGGTAACCCTGCAATCATGAGACGAATAATTTTGTGGGGGCTCAACCACCACGTCCTATAATTTTCTCACTACATCAATTCCAAAACATTTTGCAACCTTTTGGTTACTAGCATTTAAAAATGCATTACCCTAAATATTTTCTCCATGATTAAGCTCAGTCGCAAAATCATTGAAGCCAAGCCAAAGTTTCTTTTTGGAATCAACTACCTTGGTTACTTGAACGGTTAAGAGTGAGGAGAACAAATGGAAATGAATGGAAAACAAACAATGATATAATTGTTGATATGTTTGTCATATATACAACTAAGGAAGAAGTAGTGCAGATTGGGAAAATACTAATAGCAGATTAAACAAGAGTTTGAGTTAGCGAAGCGTTAAATGAAGTCACGAGTTCAGGCGTATTTCATTTTAATGGCGTAATGAAGTAATACTATCATATTAAATCCAAATGATGAACCATTCACTATCGGATTGAAGCGCATTTCAATATCTTCAACAAATTAGAAGAATATGAGTCCAAAAGCAAAGGAAGCATACCCCTCCTGCTCGGAACGCCATAGTTAAAGAAAACAGCGAGAGGTTAGCACTAGCAGCAACCACTGAGGAGAGAATGAAAGTAGATTAAAATCTAAGAGAAAGAGAGAAGGGTACCCTGGAGCAACCACCGAAGCTTCAAGATGCTTGAAGCTCAATTGCGACTCTGCCAAAGGCGACGAGCGACGGCGAATATGCGAGGAAAGCTCAACGTCGAGGCGACCGGAGCTTAAAGGCGACGGCGATGTGAGTGAGGTTCAAAGGGGTACTGCGGTCTGTGACTCTGGAGGCTGGAAGTAGAAGCAACGAAGGAAATGAATGAAAATCCTAAGGTAAAATAATTATTAAAAATTATAAATAAAATGATTTCATAATTATAGAAAATACATAATAGTTAAATATTGATGTAATGGTAAGGATCTCAATCTAAAGTTATAGGTCTGGTTCAACACTTTTCCAGCCCTTTTTGTCATATTTTTAATGCTATTAAAAATAAAGGCTCAAGCGATTTGACGGGTCAAAAAGATCTCTCAGTGATCGTGGGTTTGGTTTATTTAGTAAAACATGCTTTCTAAGCAGTTGAGGCATGTGCTTAGACTTATAGAAACATGGCCTATACACATCAAATGCAAATCAAGTCATATGTCATTCACTGATCATCTGGTCTATTTACATCCCTACAAATAAATAATATAATTCCTTTTTCTTTTTGGGTAAACCGTGAGGCTAGAGCCCTTCATGTCATCTTAAAATAGATCTTGGGAACACGGTCCCAACAAAATCATTATACAAATGAATCAAAAGTCCATGAGGAGGTGCTTCAAGAATAGTAGTCAGCTCACTAGTTTGGTACTTTGCTAAAAAAATCTGAACTAATATTTCCCCTCCATGAATATATGTTTTATCTCAACTCTATAAAAGTTATCTAATTCATACTTTACAATTTTTAGTAAGCTTGAGATTGATTCCTCACCTTCCATAATACCTTTTAAAAGTCAAACAGTTGTACTAGATTCACTTTCAACAATGAAATTGCATATATTCAACCTCGTAACTAGTTGTAAGCCAGATATATGATTCCCCATAGTTTAGCTTTTAAAGCTGAACAATTTCCCAATCTTTTTGCAAATCCCTTGATCAATCCCCTATCACAACCACGCAACAGCCTTCCACAACTTGAAAATTTAGCTGTTGCCGAACGTGTGTTTAGACACTGAAAAATCATGATATTCCTTTTCTAGCCTCAAATTTTCATCCTAACAAACATGCCCTTAGTGGGATGATTGTTTTTCTTCTTGGGGTTATTCATCTTAAAAGCAAAAACAAGGGTAACTTAGGGTGGTTTTATAATTTAGGACCAGATTATAAAATAAAATTCTTGCAAATATTCCCATTAAATATTACTCAATATCAAACATAATTTTTTTTTATATAATATCAACATTATTCCCACTCCCAATCATAGTCATACTTTCAATTCCAATCTCAATCCATTGAGATTGAGCCCTGCACATTAAACAAGGCCTTAGAATTATGTTCAATTTATGATCAGACATCATGAACATGTCTTCTAACAAAACTCAAACTTTGATTCCACGGCTTAACAGTTTTAATATGGCTCTTTTTCTCTCATATTACCTTCAAATTCTATCTAGATACCTCTGTTTTACTTTCCAAGACAATTTTTTATATTTTTGTCTCCTATTTATGTGTGTTCAAATCCCAACTTTTATATTGCTCCATGCCTTCAAGGCTTGCTTGGCAAAATTTTCCGCCTAACTAGAATATATGTGATGTATATACCTGATATAGGCTATGACCATGCTTGATTTTTAGCCTAAATTGGTAATATATGATTTCTTACTCCTTTTAAACAGAAATACTTACATACTCCTAATGTGCCACGTAATCCATACTTTGTCCAATAAAAATATTTCAAATGTTTTCTATATAATCTTATATCCCATAAATTTCTTCAGATTATTTCTCTTTCTCCACAACTCATGATAGATACATGTGAGATCTACAATAAAAAACATTTAGAACATTTTCATTTGCTAGAATATGAATTGTGTGACACTTCAAGAGTATATAAGTATTTTTCTTTAACCAATGTGATTGGCTTCAATGAAAATGATTAATTTCCCATTATGAATGCCACATTTAATGTTTGATAACTTTCAAATATAATTGTTTGTACTGGTAAACAAAATTCTTATCACCCAACTTGCCTAGTTGATTGGTTTTTCAGTGGCATAAATCTATTCACATAATTTTATCAAAAGTACATTTAACACTATAAATTTTTTTGAACGTAGAAATATCTATAACCATTCAAAATAAAGAAAATGACACGTTTATTAAAATAGAAAAATGTCCGTTACCTTTTGCAGTGAGTTTCACACTAATTTTATGAAAGTATCAAAATACCTCTAACTCAAAAATGGTGAATGTACAAAAATATCCATTAAGTTTTATCTAAAGCACGCAAGATATTATATACATTTTAAAGAGATAAAAGTATTCATGAATATTTGATGAAAGTACTAAAATACCCCAACTTAGAAATAAACTTACTAATTCACCGCAACTTCAATATCTATCTAGACATTGAAATTCCACACTGTTGTTATGAACGTGGCATGGAATTTTAAGCATAAACTTTAAATTAACAAGTAAATTACTATATTCTACTCATTTACTCATATTTATAAGTCACTTTTAACATATTTTACTGGAACTACGTAAAATCTTAAACTATATTAATTATGTCTTAGAATTTAATAACTTTATAATTTTACTTTTATTTAATATACACCCAATCCCAACAGTATAAAACCTATACAATAATAAATAAATGATAAAATTGTATACTTATATGAAAATACCCATACCTGCATAGAACTAGAAAGTAAGAAACTCTCTCAGCGTGAGAGTTTCTTGGGGTGCGTCCCTCTCATTTCCTTGAGATTTTCTTCACCATCCTGGTGCTCAGTCTCAGTGCTGCATTCTACTTGATATTCACACCAGCTTGTTACATGGTGACAAGCGTATGGTAGGACATCATGAACTCTGAAGGTAATGACTTTCATATGCAATGGAAAGGTGGTACCCCCATGGAAGAGGAAAAACAGTTAATAGGGAGAATCTTTTCTAATACTAAAATAGGGGTGGGTGCAATTAGGGGCATGGAGATTAAAGAAAGGCATGGAGGTGAACGTTTTAGGTTTTAACTTGTTCTTATTCTCTTTTGAGTATGCCAATGAAGCAAGTCGAATATTAGAGGATGGTCCCTGGGTTGTTAAGCAGCACATGTTGAGTCTTGAAAGAAGAAAACCGTATATGTGTGAAAGTGAGATCAATATTAAGACGTGTAACTTTTGGATGCAGTTCCATGATATACCTCCTAGAGGAAGAATGGAAGTAAACATTTGGAATATGGCGAGTAGAATAGGGAGAGTGATATTAGTAGAGGATCCTGCGGAACCACAGTTCTCTTCGAGAAGCATCTGTCGTGCCCGAGTTGAGTTTGATGTTGATAATGCACTGATACCTTTTTTCAATGTTCCTCGCCCTGGTGGATTGCCGGATGCGAAAGTGAAAGTGAAGTATAAAAAACTGGCTAGATTTTGTTTCAGATGTGGCAAACTGGGTCATTATGAAAGATCATGTGAATTAGATGAAGAGGAAGATCTAGATTCTGAGTCTAAAAGGCATTTTGATGCCACGTTGTGTGTCCCACCATTCCGAGCAATGCGGGGATGCCGGAGAAAGCTAGTTCTATTCAATCGTCGAGGAAAAGAAAGGAGAAGAGCGATGGAAGAAATGATGGGAGCAGGTGGAGAGAGTCGTGGGATGAGGCAAACTACAGGGACCTAGATAGAGGGGAGAGTAGTGGGTCAAAGCATGAGAGTATGGGTGCTGATAATGACAAGAGGGCATTAATTGTTGGAGGATTTGATAGAAGATTGGGAAGTCTTGTGGGTCCCTTGGAAAGTAACTCATGCGTAAAGTCAAAAAAGGGAGAATACTTTAAGCAAGTATTTTCAACGAACCCAAATCCCTTTTGTCACTCAATGGGGAATATCACGATTAATGAACAGGTGTATATAGGCTTCAGTGAATTGAGAAATGGGCCCATCTTTGAAGGGCCAAATTTACATAGGCCAGATGTTGAAGAATTAATAAATGAAGAAGCAAAGGAGGATGTAAGTCCAAACCAGGAAAGAGTTAATGAAGAATCTACGATTGGGGCATTAGTCAATCAGATTCATCGGGTAAACCTCAAGAGGAATGCAGAAAACAACTGGGAATCTCAGGAGCCAAAGAGAAGGAAAGCGCATGAATAAGACTCATTGGGATTCGCAGGAGTTAGACAAAAAGCTGTGGAAGAAATTGAGTACTTATCCAGAATTGACTATCGAAAGAATGGAATGGGTATCAAAACTGAAGATCTTCGAACTGAGGAAAAATTTGCAGCTGAAGAGATACAAATTGAGCTTATGGAGAATATCACATTTGTGGAAGGGAAAACAACTGAAAAGTTTAGTAGGTATAAATATAAAAGTAGGAAACAAAAAGAGTCTTATGTTTTGAACATCTGTCCACCTCTGATAATGGAAGGCGTGGTGGCTGGCCAGAAGCAGCCACCGGGGAGCTATGAGTTGCTTTGTGTGGAACTGCCAGGGGTTGGGAACCACCCTGATAGTTTGAAATCTGAGGTTCTAGTGTAGACGAATTAAACCAGATATTATTTTTTTGTCAGAAACAAAAATGAGAAGTGAAAAAATAGAGAAAGTTAGGAGAAAGTTGAAGTTTGATAAAAATATTAATGTGGATCCCGTTGGTAGATCTGGAGGTCTATCTTTGTGGTGGAGAGAAGGAGTAGATATGAGGATTGAGATGATCAATCGTTATATTATTCATGTTGTTGATATGATCATTGATGGGGTGAACAGTGGAGATATTACTTTTGTTTATGGCCCTCAGAATGTAAATAGCAAGCTGAGATGGTGGAATGATATTAGAAATTTGAATCCAGGTTTGGATAAACCGTGGAGTGTAATGGGAGATTTTAATGATGTGTTGTACTTCTCTGACAAGGAGGGTGGTAACACAAAATCATCCAGGGACTTGCAAAGATTTAGAGACTTTATGATTGACTGTGATATGATGGAATAAGAGACTAAGGGAGGTAGATTTACATGGGCAAACAATTGTGAAGGTGAAGGTTTTATCAGAGAGAAACTTGACCAGGTTGTGATAAACTGTAAATGGCATCTTATGCACCCAATTGGTCAGGACATGTCTTGGAAGCTATTGGATCTGATCATTGCCCTCTTTGGCTGAAATTTATAAGTGATGGCATCAGAACTAGAAAAACCTTTAAGTTTGACATGCGTTGGCTAAGCCACCCAGGACTTTTAGATATTATAAATGAAAATTGGAAGGATGAAAATGAATCTACTAAGATTGAAAATTTTGTTTGTCAAGTGAAAGATCTAAGTCTGATCCTGGAAAAATGGAGTAAACAAGAATTTGGAAACAGCGCTGCACATATTAACCATCTAATAGTTCAAGTGAAAAATTGTTTAGAGGGTGAGTGGAACGATGAAGCTGCAAAAAGGCTTGTTGTGTTAAAAAACCAAATCAGTGAACTATGGGAATAAGAGGAAATATACTGGGCACAAAAGTCTAGGGTACAATGGCTAAAATGCGGAGATCAAAATTCTAAATACTTCCACTTGACCACAGTTCGACGACGTTGCCGGAATGCAATCAAGAGAGTGAAAAATGAGCATGGTGAATGGCTGGAAAGTGAGGAACAAATTGGGACCAGATTTTCATATTTCTATAATGAATTATTTTTAACGTCTGTAGGGAGGGACTTCACAAGCACAATCAATTGCCTAGAAAGAGTGATCACAGAACAGAACAACCTGATGCTAATGATGAATATTCAAGAGGATGGAGTTAAAAGGGCAGTGTTCGAGTTAGGAGGCAACAAAGCACCCGGTCCTGATGATTATACGGGTAATTTTTACCATAAAGCTTGGGAGACTGTGGGCCCTCAGTTATGTTCTCTAGTCCGTAAATACTTTCATTCTGGATTTCCTCTTGATAGTATCAATAATACAGACCTAGTCCTCATCTCCAAAATTGATTGCCTAGAAAATGTAAATGATTATAGACCAATCAGCTTATGCAATTTTGCCTATAAAATTTTCTCCAAAGTTATGTCAAATAGGATGAAACCTCTGTTGAATAAACTCATATCAGAAAGCCAAAGAGTGTTTGTCTCGGGACGTCTTATACAAGACAACATCATTATTGTGCATGAAGCTTTTCATCATATGAAAAGCAAGAGAACTAGGGTGGGAGAAGTGGCCGTGAAGCTTGATATGAATAAGGCTTATGATAGAATAGAGTGGAATTTTTTATGTGCTGTTATGATCAAAATGGGATTCCCTCAAGCATGGGTAGATAGAATATATTGGTGTATTAGCTCTGTCTTTTTCTCTATCATGCTTTATGGGGAAAGGATCTCAACTGTTAATCCTGGAAGAGGTCTTCACCAAGGAGATGCTCTCTCTCCTTATTTGTTTATTATTGTTAGCAATGTACTCTCTAATCTTATTGAGAGGGCTGAGAGAAATGGTCACATTAAAGGCATAAAAACTGCTTAAGGATGCCCTTCTTTCACTCATAGCTTTTTTACGGATGACTTTGTTTTGTTCTTACAAGCTGATGAGAGAGCATGTCGGTGTCGTAAAGATATCTTGGATGAGTATTGTGATGCATCAGGCCAGAGAATTAATGTCAATAAATCATGCATTTATTTTGCTAATAATACCCCATCTGGTCTAAGAGAGGAGATTGGTCATATTTTTCAGGTTCATGCGAGGGACCTTCCAGGAAATTATTTGGGCCTGCTAATCTTGTGGGGAAGATCAAAGATGCAGGTGTTAAATTTTGTGCTCGATCGACTAAAACAGAAAATTCAAGGATGGCAGCAAAATTTCCTATCTAAGGCAGGAAGGGAGGTACTCATAAAATCTATTGCTAATTCAATTTCTGTCTATCCGATGTCATGTTTTATGTTCCCCAAGAATGTTCTTAAAAAGATTGACCAGATTATTAATAGCTTCTGGTGGAAAAGTACTGAAAATAACAAGAAAGTACATTGGGTAGCAAAGCACAAATTGAAAATGGATAAAGAAGAGGGGGTTGGGTTTTAAGGAATTTGAGGCCTTTAACTTAGCATTGCTAGCAAAATTGGGTTAGCGAATTTTGCAGGAGCCAAAGCAGTTGTGGGTGAGGATCCTAAAGGCTAGATATTGTCCTAAATAAGGATTCCTTGACGCAAAAAAAAAGGGGCCAGAGCATCATGGATCTGGAGCAGCATTCTAGAGGGTCGTAAAGTGCTTGAAGGCAATATTATTGCAAGCATAGGCAATGGTTGCAATACAAAAGTTTGGACTGATCCTTGGCTTGCTAAAATCCCTGGTAAGAAACTCTGTTCTTTGTGTCCACATGATTCCCTTTTGTCTATAACAGTGGCTGATCTGATGCAACCTTTTGGTTGGGACCTTTCCCTTATTGATGAGTGGATATCTGATTTTGCAAAAGGAGCCATCTTGAAAACACCTACTGCTATTAATAATAGAAATGATAAATGGGTGTAGACAGGGGGAAGAAAAGGCATTTACAATGTCAAAGAGGGTTATTGAGCTATGAAGGCAAAGCTACTCTCACTGTATCATGATGGCCTGAGCTCCTCATCAAATAACTCAAAATTTGTGGAAGGAGATTTGGAAACTTAAATTTCCCCATAAAGTCGAATTGTTTTTTTGGAGGATGTTATCTAATGCTCTTCCCACTTTTGAATTGCTTCACAAACAAAAAACATGTGTGACGGAGCTTTGCCTTATTTGCAAAGATAATAGAGAATTTGTAAAGCACTTATTTTGTTTTTTGTCCTTGGGCTAAAAGAGTATGGTTTGGAAGCTCTTTCTCCTTTGTCTTTGATAATGAGATCTGTTTTGATATCACTCATTGGCTCACTCACTACTTCACAGAGCTCCCTCTCTTTGAATGGCAAAAAGCTCTAGTGGCCATGACATTGTGGCAAATTTGGAAGGGGAGAAATCAATTTATCTATGGAAAACTTGACCCTGACCCAGTATTTATGATTTCCCATGTAGTACATATGTTAAAAGAATTTTGGGAAGCAAGAGGATGGTGTCAAGAGAATCCTCCTACTGCATCTAGTTTAAGATCAAGTACCGGAAGGTGTCATAAGTGGAAAAAACCGGTTGGAAATTCCCTGAAAATAAATACAGATTGTGCCTATAATATTGAAACTGGGCATATGGATGCTGCCTTCGTTATCCGTGATGAAAATGGGGGTTTATTAGATGGTAAGGTCAGATTACATGCTGCTTCATCTGTTCTGATGGGTGAATGCATAGCCTTGGAAGAACCAATTCGCTACACTGTGGATAACCATATGGAAGATGTAATTTTTGAAGCTGATAATCAAATTCTCATAAGGTGTCTTGTGGATAAGCAAGCTTCAACGGAATGGCGATGCAATGCTATTTTGGAAAATATCCTTTATATAAGGAACTTGGGAAGGAACTACACTTTCGAGTATGTTCCAAGAGAAGCAAATTTAGCTACAGGCTGGGTAGATAAAGCTTCTTTGCAGGGATAATGCCCAGCTGACTGGATATATAGACTGCCACCTCAACTTCTGCACATTTTGGAAGATGATATGTCTGGGATAGCTGTTGATCATGGTTGATGTTTTGCTATAGGCCTGTTAGCTCTTAGTATTGTTGTTGTTAATTCCTTTATCTGTATCTAAACCTTTAATCATTATAATAGTATTCCTTCTTTTCGGGCAAAAAAAAAAATGAAAATACCCATACTAGTATAAAGTAGGTGTATCTTGGTACTTCCATCTTTATTTTAAATGTCCATGAATACTTTTGCACATTTAAAAATCATAATTGTGTTTGATGCATCTTAAGGGAAAGTTTATAGGTATTTTTTACACTTTTAACATTTTAAGGTGGGGTTTTTTTGACAGAATTACTTTTAATAAGAAAATGTATGTGCTTAAAAAAAATATCTTGAATCAACTACAGAAAGTAACGGGCATGCTTGTAGACAAATGATATCTATTGCTGCTCAATTAGCTAAACACTCTCGTAGTTTAGCTAATAGTTTTTATATCTTTAATCAATCTCCACTTTTAATCTCCACTTTTAATACAAGAGGTGAACGTTGATGAAAGTGTAGCCAATAGATAGACTTGATGCAGTCTTTTTGTTTTGAGTTATGGAATCCAGTTACTATTCAAAAAAAAAGTGATGGACATTAGCATATTTTAACAGGCATATCATTTTTGCTCTAATTTGAAATATTTCTAGCTACATTTAAATTCAAGAAAAGTCTACGATTTTAATCACATAGAAGTTTATAAGCAGATTTGCATCTTTACCACTTTTTTTAGCCAATCAAATTTCAATGTAATCGGCTCAAATGTTTGAATCGTGGCTTGTTTTCAACGAGTTGCGAGGAATAATAACTTTTCTTTCAGAGAGAATGACTCTTGGATTTTAAAAGATCAATTTAATGACAATTAAGTGTCAATTTTTTTTTATTAAAATCTGATTTATAAACATTAACTCAAACAATTGTAAAACCTCAAGTACAAATACAGCATGAGTCTTAGGTCACTTCTAATAATTCACAACCAAAACTCCCATATTTACAACTGAATCCACGTTTGCAATTATTTTTTAGGAACATATTTTAGAATCTGATAGTTATTAAATTCAACTTTCGGGAATGTCATTCTCCCTTTTTCCTATCCTTATTTACTAGCACCCTTTTTTGCACAACGCATGAAGCCCATACGATAAGCTGGTTACTGTCATCAAGCAAATGACTTCCATATATCTATACATATCTTCATTTTTCTGTGATTTTACACATAACTTTTCACATAATTAAATATATTGCATCATAGAAACAAGTATATTCATGTGGTCTAATACTTTTTGAAGTCATAACATCTTTGGTTGGACTTTAAATTAGATGCAGCGAAAAGAATGGGAGAGCCCACCAGCAGAGCAATACAGTCTACAAAGGAGCTGGAAAACCACGTACCAAACAACCCCTCTTTGCTTTGCAGTCCAAGCTCCCCTCAATTGCAACAATGAGATCAATATCACTTTGGCCAGAAATCAAGCAGATTGACTCAGGATTTCCTAGCTAATAATTCACAGGTTACAACATCATCCATTGATGAAGCAGACCGTCCAGCACCTATCACAGGAACTATGTTGAAGATTGGCTCCTCGCCACTTGTGATAACCTTCTGAGTCATTTGGGCAAGTTCTGAAAGTGCATTTTTGAAAAAGGCTGCCAATTCCTCCATGGATACCTCAAGGCTTGCTGGGACGTAAAATCGGAAATTCTGCACAAGCAAGGATATGTCAGATTGTAAGACGCCGACTCTAATCTAAGAGGAGAGCATGAAGTAGAATAATGCAGATATTTCCTTAATGTCAGGACTGATTGCAAGCTTGGAATGTGAACCTTAAACCATAATCAAACACCTCCATCAACCTTAAAATGTCAAAATACCTCCTAAAGCAGTTTATTGTGTTTTTAACTTTCCCTTTTTCTTAAGTTCTTTTCCCTTTTTTTTAATTCCAATTTTTTTTTTTTTTGGGTTGGTGGGATGGGGTAACGGTGCATCATTATTAAGCCCTACTTCAGAGGGGGTAAAATGTAGTTTTCCTATCATGGTTTGCTGGCGCTCTTCTGCCAGATCAACTATTGCTATGGGGTATATTCCAATTGCCACGTGAAGAATGCACCCGATCTTTTAAATGTGAAGTAATAACTTGTACCTGATAATCACATTACCATATATTTAAATAGTCACAAAAATAGCGAAGATTTTAAGGAGCAAGTATATTTCACTAAGTAAACATAATGTTCAACTCTAAAACATGATCAGGGGGTCAGGACAGTGAAAGAATAGAAATTTAACCGGTATGTTAAATTCTAACGAGGACACTGACCATTATATCCTCCCAGGTGAAAGCATGGTCTGTCATAGCTTTGTCAAGCAGATAGATCAAGAACTTTGAAATTTTCTCCATATGGGCCTTGGAGACAGAAAATTGACCATCATTGACATAATCCAAAGGAAGCGATTCAGAACATATCTTCACAGCCATCTCACTTGTAATAGACAGTATAAGCGCACATATCTTTCCATGAACCAAACATTTCTGAATGCACGAATCATGCCACTCCTCATGCTTGAAACCCCAATAACTCTCTGTATTTAAACCAGATCTTTCCCTCACATTCTCAATTGTTGCTTCAGTGTCATCTTCGACATAAAGAATAGGCTTCACTTCTACATAAGCTCTGCAAAGCCACAGAGTGAAATCAACTGAATGCATGATTATGTGATGTTGAGAGCAAATGGATAGTCCATTCCCCAGATCCACTCCGTAAAAAAGGAATTAATATGAGACCAAAGACAGATTATACTTTAGTTCCAAACAATACAATTAAATGATATTGAGAACACCAAGCTAGGATACAAAAACCCAAAAACCAAAAAAAACTTAAATCAGCAGCATCTTTCTTTCTAGTAAAAGAATAAAACTTATTAGGATGAGAAAAACTTACAACTAGCTAGAGGCTAAGAATTCCTCAAAACACAATTAAAGAAAAGCTCAAAACAACAAACAGTAACAAAATTCCAAAGTGATGACCAGTCTCTTTGCTCATCAGATAACGGTTCTCACTAAAAAAGACCATGTTCTAAGCACCAAAGGGAAAACATATGGACACTTCTACCCATAAAATGAAGAAGATAAGCCAGTGAAGATGCATGCATTCCTCTCAAATGAAAAGGAAAAAAAAAAATCCCACAAACCAAGTCAAGAGCAACAAGATTATGTACCTCTTGGGAAGATCAGGAACGAGGACATAAAGAAAAATAGGATTTAATACTTTATGCATATTTCTTTCCCTTGAAGGACAAATCTTCATCTCCCTGAGGAAAGTTTCATGTTTCTCCATAATTTCATGTTTCTCCAGTGATGAGACACGTTTAGAACAGTAAATAACAAATGCAATCGCAGATGTTGAAATTGAAAATTTAAAGCACTCTGCCACTGCCTCACTGTTTCTAAGTGCTTGTTCCAGTTCAGCACTTGGGCCACCACTGCAAAGATTCATTGTAGGAGGGTCAAGCCCAAGCTGCCCAGCCATTTGAAGTATACCGTCATGCAAGGTTGCCTGAGGAAAAGAATTAGAAAGAACTGAATTAAAATTGGCTCATTAAATAAGGGTAGCAGTCCTAATATTTAAGGTTCAATGAAAATTGCAAGAAAAACATCAAACACAGCATTTCACACAGTTAAATTATCTAATCTCTCCAATGAATTGTGATGCTTCAGCAGTTTAGCCACAGGACAGAAAAATAAGCATGCCAAATTTAGGCCCAGAGCCGGAATATTTTAACAGCTGTTAAGCTTCGACTATTTTCAGTTGTCCTAATACTCAATTTTAACAATAATATACTATACTGGAATAAATATATACATTCTGGCTGTTTTTGTAATACATGCTGAGCTGCTGGGAACTACTATTACCTGGCTGTATGGCCCAATGCAACTAGGTGCCCAACAAGAAATGCTCTGCACATGTAAAACCTTTTTAGTTTGATTTTTTGTCACCAGAATTTCAACGAATGCCCTACCCAGACCTGCTTGTAGCAAAGGCATTTCAACTGTACTACGGGATGGAACACCAAAAGGGCAATTTTCATGTGTTATGAACTTCACATAGGTATCATTAGCCACAGAAAACTGAGTCATGTCATCAATGTAAAGATGAACATAGAGGACATTCTCCCAGCCAAAACCAAAACTCCATAATTGTGATTCAATTCTTCCCAGAACAGCCACAAGATCTTCCTGCAAACCTGCCCCAAAGAAATTAGCCAACGTTACTTTTATTATAAAAATATATTAAAGTGGAAGTGTAAGAGGCTACTGAAATAATTGAAAAAAAATGAAATGGAAAAGATTATGAATTAAGACCACTGCATGAATCTTGCAACCAGCAACAAATGGAGAATGTACTCTTGTTTTTTGTTCTTGAAAATTGAAATTTATGCTTTGAGCCATCAATTAGACCAGCAACATAATCTATAGGCTTGCAAGAGGCTTCACATCTTTCTAGGCAATCATGAACTTCAAATACATTTCCTAGTTTCTCCATCTTGTGTTCATTGTCTTGTGATCCTAAAGGCTGAGCATCTGCCTTGTTTTCCAAATGGAATGCCAAGGGGTGAAGAATTCCAACTGGCGCGATGGAATCTGAAGAGTGCATCACAACTTGATATTCATCAAGCATAATGCGAGCATTCTGAAATTTTAAAAATCATATCGCTGACAGAAGAAATTTGCAGAAAATACTTAACATAAATTGAAAACAAAACAAGTAACAATATCAAATTTTTCTGAGGAAAATAAAATAAGTTCAAATTCTCAAAATGAATTGGACCAAATAAAGTTGAGAATGAAAGTTCCAACTAATATCATAATAACAGCATTAGATTCACAACATAGACTCCATAAATGTTTTGTGGTCCAATAGACAAGACAAGAAAAGGGTAACAGACAGAGCCAGATGGCTCAACTACTCTCATTCAATCAAAAGACTTATGCTATGAACTTACAATAAAGAGTGGGCAATCAAGTGTTAATGTTTCATATTCCCCTCCTTCCCCACAAACATTAATTCCATACAACCTGCAAGGGATAAAGAAAAGAGAGTTGCAGAACAAAAACATAAAGAAACCTCAGAAGAATTTCACAATTTGTGGGGAAATCTGACATACCCTTTCAATTTATGCAAATAGGAATTCAGGGTGGTTATTTCTTTGCCCAGATGCTTTGCAGGGTCCAAACCCATGGCAGCAACCTAGTAATGTTTATAAAGCATTAAGGGTCCAGAACAATAGTTATGATATAAAAGTTTCATACAATAAATTAAAAAATAGATGGAAAGGGTTCTGTTTTGTTTTTGTGGCAGCATATCACCTATATACATGGCTGCCATATAATCAAAACCAAAACCAGCGACTTTGATGTTACTATATGGTAGCATTACACTTGAAACATAGTCAATTGATATCGAACGAAGTTTTCTATAAGAGAAAACCAATTTGTTGGTACCTATACTTTTCTTCAATTTTCAAGTTGGTAACTAAGTGTATTTTCTCTTGATTTAATTTATTAATTTTGCTTTTTTAACTATCATTAACTCTTGACTCTTGTAACTTTGTTCTGTTAACACAGTTAACCCTTGTATAAAAGCTAGCGTCGTTAACAAAATATAATTACAGCATTTAATTAAGAGGAAAAAAACATACAGGTACCAAATTGAAAATTGGAGAAAAATATAAGTACCAACAAATGGGTTTTCCCTTTCTATAAAAACAAAAGAATTCAAGATCTTCCTAAGCAGCTGACAAGCACCAAAATGGGAAGAACCCAGTAATTGCCTCCCATTAAAGAAGGAACAGAAAAAACTTTAGAAGCAAAGGTAACCAGCATGTCATACCTTCACTGTTATAGCCATAATTCCATTATCAATCTGATCAAAACAAAAAATGTAATTACAGTTATATGAAAAATAAGGAAAATTTATATACATAAATAGATGCATGTATAAAATTACATTGCCATAACACAATTTACCATTTCCTGGAGAAGCAATGATTGATCTTGTTTCCACAAGTATGCCAGAGAAACAAGGCCTAACCTTGAACAAACACTTTCCACCCGCAACCTCTGATAGTCGGACGCAATGGCTCCAGAGGAAACTGCTGTAATTGAGGGTATCTGTCTTTTTACTTCACTTAACAAAATAAACATGTCTTCAACTTCATCACCTGGAGTTGGTCTGTATCCAAGCTCCTGATGCCTATCCACAAATATATCACTTTTAGATTAAGCACTATATAATTATATATATATATAAATCCAGATATTTCCGGAGGCATAGAGAATGGAATTTAAAGAACATTGTGCTTTCAGAAAAGTGCAGTTTGATGCAATGTTGGAGAGAGATCTTTGATTTAAAAGCTGTCAGCCCACACACAATTGCCAACACAGATTACAGACTCCAAAATAGATGTATGAGCTGATAATGAGTACAATGCTCTAGCTTTTCTTTCCTCACCTTTTTTTTTTAAAAAAAATTAGTTTAATGAGAACATGAATGATAGCAGCTTTTTTAACATTCTGTGATCAGACTGGCTGGTTCAACAGCTCTCTGGCCCTGCTCCAGTTCAGTTCTGAGATGCCAATACACCAGCCAGCTTTCCAAGCACACATTACATGACACTTAAAAAAGCTGCCAGATGATCTGCATTGCTAAAAAGTTTGTTTAAGAAAATCTTAACATATTTAAGATAAAATTGTGTTCGTATATAAAATTAACATGGGAAAATTTTTTAGCTAATTTTGTATCATTAAGTTAATAGTAAAATATTATATATGTTAAGTTGAGGATAAAAATATAATTATGATGAATGAAGAGATATACATACACATGGCATCCCCCTCTTTTTTCCATAATTTTTTATAATAATACTTTGAAGATAGAGATAAGCTAGATAATGATAATAAATAATCAGGACTCCAAAACACAAGACTCTTGATGATTATAAACTTGGAGTATAAATAATAGTAAATTCCTAAATCCTATTCCACCACAATCCACTTTAATATGATTTCTAGACACACCTATCAAGCTAAGGATTATTCAATATTCAGGTTGTTGTGAATAAGGCCCTATTGATACACACTAATAAAAGAACAAGATAAAGTCACAACACAGTTTGCAAGAATATGGAATATTTCACACCATAAAGAAAGTTTTACTGGCAAGATGTGCACCAAAAAGGAATGTGTTTGCAGATAAGATCTGAATTGCAATGTGTAGCAAATCCCCTACAGCAGTATGGGAATCCAACATTGAAAGAAAATTGATCCCAAATTCACAGATGCATTATGCAAGGTAGTAATATCATATATTAAGAGGTTGTTCTCCACCTACTGCTAAAAACAATTGAACAATTCTATCTTCCTAAAAATAAAATAACTTGGTTTAACCACAATATTTTAATGATAAGGCTTGCCTTGTGGATCCTTTTATTCGTCTTCGGAACAATGGCAATCCCATGCATTCTGCATAGCTCATGATTATTTGATGGCCAACCTGAAGTAAACATTGAGTATCCCATCCTCATTGTCACACGTGTAAGGAAAATACACACAATTATGAGACCGGCAACCACGCTCAAACTACTAAGCCTTGACTTAATCTTTTCACCAGTTCAATAATTGGGTTAGCTTTCAATACCTTGATTTACACTGCCCTCTTGGGAGTTTTCTGAAATCCAAACAAACTACCTTCCAGTTTCATGTTACAAAAAGACCTCCTGTCATGTTAATCTTCCATCTTTTAGGAGTAAGTGGGAATGTGCTAGTATAGAGTTAATACAGAGGAGTATTTTCAAAAGAAATTTAAATATTGAATTTCAATTTCATTTCTGGAATAAAGTAGTGAAATTTATCGTACAATCAGCACAATAACATCAAAGAATACCTATTACATTATAACCCATCATAAATCCAACGCAATGCTAAGAAATATATTACAATAAGATATAACAGCAATAATTAAGCTTATCTGAGAGTTATGGAAAAAATACAATCTATAATCTAACTTAATGGAATAAGAAATATAGATATAACTTTAGCAAGGAAACTTTCTAACTATATAATCGATTGCTCCTAAGACCATTGTACATTCATGACACTAGTTCCTACAGACATCTTTTGAAGCCCAAAGTGCCACAGAAAATTATACTTTTGATGTTTTCTCTTCTTTTCTTTTTCAATAGAATCCTTTCAACTCTATTAAATGTATCTGTTCTTAGAATTGTTTTATTTAGTAATCAAAGAGGAAAAGGCAAACGAAGCTTACAGTTTGATACATGTAGCTATCTAGCTCGTCCACAGAAACATCATCAGGCATCAAATTTGCCAATGCAACAATCTATTGCAATGCCAGCAACGAACCAGGTACCGAAACAAAGGAATGATAATTATGACCAGAAACCAAGTGAATAAAAAAGAAATTTACATGTATAAATATGTAAAATAAAAACCTCATGGCCGTATTTAATACATTCCATCATGGCATAACAACTGTCCTTTCCACCGCTAATAAGTGCTACCACCTTCATCTTTCTAACCAATTTCCTGTTGCAATCAAAAGGGGGGAAGATAAAATGAAAGTTTAGGCCATGGCAAGATAAGGAATTGCACGAGCATGTGTTGGATTTAAGGGATGGAGAAGAATATAGTGGACCTCTAAAACCATGATCAGGTATTAAAATTTCAAAATCATTGAACCAAAAATGTTGTTGATTAGATAATTCTACTGAAGTTATAATAATGAATCAGAATAAATATAATATGTATATAAAAGATACACGTTGGCAAAAAAAAAAATGCATATAAAAGATACACATTGTTATTAAAAATAAAATAACATACGAAAAGAAAAACAGTAACTTGCAAGCTAGTAAACTTAATTCACTCAATATGGATTTAAATGACATCATAAATTGCTATTAGAATGCATCATACAGTAGAAAAGAAAAATATAGCATAAATGTTTGGAATAATAAGGGAAAATCGACTGATGGTTTGCAGAAGGCGAAGCTATAAAACATACATCCTAAATTCAACCTTATAAACCAAATTAACAAAGAAGCAATACAAAAAAAAAAAAAAAAACACCCCAGTAGCCAGGGGAGCATCGACCTGAATTCAGTCATTCAAAATAAAAATTAGCACGACAATTTTCAGAAGAAAATAGATATGTTTTGGCAGTAAGCAAGCTTACCTACTGGAAATTTGATTGAAGCAGAAACGTGAGTGCGGTACAACCTACAGGAATCAGGAGTTCGAAGACTTTGGTTTGCTTGGTCGTGGAGGAGAACGAGAGGGGAACGGCGTTGTGTAGAGGAAGCACCGCGGCGGCGGCGGCGATGTTAGTCTGTGTGAGAGAGAGAGCGAGCGAGAGAGAATGAGAGTGACGAGAGAGGGCACAGCCGCACAGGGCATCATACGACGACGTTAGTTTTTATTTCTTTTGCCTTCCCTCCTCCTCCTTTGTTTTTTCCCCATTAAGGAAATAAAATATACATATGAAAATGAAATAGATATCAGTATGGTAACTTTTTTTTGTGACAGAACAAAAAAAAAAAGACTATAAATCGTTCTACACTAGAATATCGGACTCAAGAATTTCTATAATAAAGTTAGTAGTTGAACTAAAGAAATTTTTTCCCTCCACAATGTTTAAAATGTGTTTTACCATAGAGCCTGTTATCCTGTTAATCTTTCTATTATACCAGTCGATCTTTACATCACAATATTGTTTTCTCTTATTTTTTTTTCAAGAAGTTTGCCTTTTTCCGGGTGTTTCTCGCTCCATCCAACACTAATCAGCTCTATTACTCCCCAGTAATCAGTTTCAAGTACTACCATATAGCAGTGCATATTGCACACTCTTTTGAGGCCTTAGAGATACGCCAGAGTTTAGTATGAAGGCTTATTCCCTTGCCAACGTTGAATATTGAACCATCCAACACTGAATCAATGTGATCTTGTGCTACTCCCAGCGCAAGTTACGTTTGTTGTTTATGGTAATACTCTAACAGAGTCGTTAATGGAGTTTTATAATTTTTTTTTTTTTTTGAAGTTAGGACATTATTGTTGTTGTCATTATTATTATTAAATTTTGAGCATTGTTCTTAAATATATAAAAAAGAAGAGAAAGCTTTTTCAAAAATATTGTGTTCAATTTTAATGATTTTCAAGACATTTTTTTTTCTGAGTTACATAGACTTCAATCTAACATCTTTTTCTAATATGCTCCATGTCAAGCTTGAGGGACAAGCTGCATCCAAACCACACACAACGTGCCCACGAACATTGGAAGAAAATATGCTCAATGCTCTCAACATAAGATTCGCACGTTGGGCAAAGGTCTATCATTCCCTTTCTTCTTCAAAACAAGGCTTCATTTGTTGCAAGAGCTCCTGAGAGAATCCTCCATATGAAGTTTACCACTCTGGGGGTGGCCTTAATCTTCCAAGTCATCCTCCATTGGGCACATGAAATATATATAGATGTCCCAGCCCGGTCTTTTATTTTATCTTTTATCTCCTTTGCCCTATGGTAGCCTAGCTTTACTATGTAAGTGCCATTTGTTGAGGGGGTCCATAACAATTTATCCTCCTTCTCAAGTTTAGGGAGATATATATCCATTACCCCTTTAATCTCTTGGTCATTTGCAATCCCCACCAGTGGTGTAATATTCCAGGATCATTGGTCCCCTATGATTAGCTCAAAGACTGTGGCGTTAGACTGCTTTAGCTCCTCCACCTCAGTATGGAGTTGGCTAGCTGGTAGGTTGGGGATCCATTTATCCTTCCATATACGTGCCGTTCGCCCATTGCCTATTTGCCAACAGAGATCGTCTTTCAACAATTATCTTCCAATTAAAATACTATCCCAGCACCATGAAGCACGGTGTCCTTTTCTGGCATCCAAAAAACTTTCATTAGGGAAGTAAAGGCCTTTTATAACTTGAGCCCACAAAACTCTAGGATGGTGAATTAGCCTCCATGCAGTTTTGGCTAGTAGAGCATCATTGAGTGTGATAAAGTCTTGAAAGCCCATGCCCCCTTCTAGCTTTGAATAGGCTAGGTCTTGCCAAGCTATCCAATGCGTCTTGCCTCCCTAGTGTGAGCTACCCCACCAATATTTCGCAATTGAGTTCTTTACATGTCTTAATTGGAAATTTGAAGCACGTCATAGGAAACACAGGGATAGCATTAATAACAGCTTTAATCATCACCTCTACAGCTTGTCCCTCAAGCTTGACGTTGAGCATATTAGTCATTTCTCAATATGGTGGGGATCAATGATTAACCATTCTAGCCCTTTCTCTGAATATGAGGTTGCACTCATAAGTTGGCTCTTATGGTACATTTAGAAAAGTAGAAATGATAAGATTTTCAATGGGGTAATTCCTAATCCTATTAAGGTTCTTGAGCAATCCACTACCCAGCTCACTGCCTATTGAGATGCGAATGGGCTTCACACTCAGGCTAGTCCACACTTGACTTAGAATATCGATCCCACACACTGGCTTCCCCCACCTGGAAACACCCTGAAGATTAACATGGATGGAGCATTCAAGGAACGTGACAGAAATGCCGCCATAGGAATTATATGCCGTAATAATAAAGGTGACTTGTTATGGGCCTTTGTAGACAAAGTCAAATTAGTTTCCGCCTTCATGACCGAAGCATTGGCCTTAGAACGAGCATTAATGATAGCACATGACTTGGGTAATAAGAATACTATTTTCGAGTCTAACTGCCAAACTCTCGTTACTTGCATACAAAAAGGTCAACCAAAGCTAGGCGAATGGAGGGCCAATGGTATTGTTGAAGATATCCTGCAGTTGTTACAACTTGAAGCTAGTTTCTTGATCAGTTTTACCCTGAGACAGGTAACAAAGCGGCAGACCACCTTGCTGCTGATGCTTGTAAGGGGGTGTTCCCCATTGGGTGGGTGGAAACACTCTTACCCCCTTTATCCTCTATTCTAGCTGCTGATGCAACATCTCTAAGGACATCTCCGGATCATGTCCCGTCTGACGTCTAAGTTGATGGTGTTGACTGTTATTTTCCTCTTCTATTTCTCCTTGTTCCTGTCTACCTGTTGTCTTTAGTCTCCACTAGTTGCCCCACTTCTTGTTTTTTTTTTTCGATTAAGTGTATCTCTCCTTTGCTTCGGGTTAGGTATCTGTTTTGTTTTCTAGTGTAGTGGTGTGCTTGGCACTTTCAAGTAACGAAGGATATCTAGATTTGAACAAAAAAAAAATCTGACATCTTTTTCTTATAAAGTCATACCCATTCCATTACAATCCCGCACTTCTTGGTGTTAGGTTTATTAAAAGCTAAACACAAGTTTGATTAAAAGGTTAAAGCTCATTTACTAATCTGAAGTAATTTCTACCTACATTTAGAAATCTAAAATATTTTTTACTTGTGCCCAATGTAATTTTTTGATGCACCGCGCACCTTAAAACATTTTATTTAAGTTCGTTCGATATCTTAAAATATGTTTTTGTGTATCAAGCACGACAACACAAAAAATATTTTATGGTGCTATACACATAAAAAAAATACTTCATAAATCTATTATAAAATACTTTAAACATATAGAAAAATATTTTAAGTTGCAGAGTACACCTTACAGCTTAACATTGATTGAATATGATAGTCCATAGGATTACACCTTTTAACGCTTCCTGGGAACACATTGTGGATACCCACGATATTGATGTTTGTTGCCGGAGAACTCACGCTCTGTATGTCGCCACCATCAACAATTTCAGGAAATCATTGCTTCCTCCTCTTGATGCTGGGCCCAACTATGCAAAGCTGATGGAGGAGTAACATTCTAGAAAGGAGGCTGGCCATCCAATCTACTGTATCAGAGTTCCAGATGCTCCTTATATTAACAGTGTAACATCCTAAATTTCATTTTTATGCCTTAATTATAAATAAGTAAATAATTAATTATGATGAAAGAATTTATCAAGTAAGTATTGAAATTTAAGAAGGATTAATAATAATTTAAAAATATATATATTATTATTATTATAAGAATATATAAATATATATAAAAAAAATAGAACAAGAAGAACG
>QFDD01001179.1:0-23299 GCA_006871305.1 Vachellia collinsii
TTTTTTTTTGACTTGAATGGTGCCAACCAATCAATTAATTATCATAAAGGCATCATTGTAGCAATTAAGGCTTAGGGTTTTGTATTCTAGAGTATTCTATGATGGCCTTTATAAGGCTACGTTTTTGTACCTTATGAAAAAGAATGGAATCAATGAGAACTTTGTTCTTTTGAAAATTATATTCTCTTGTGTGAGCTTTGCTTACATCTTTGTATGCTTTTGAGGATACTCTGACAGTATCAATGGAGTGATCAACTTTATGGTGTCTTTATGGTTAGGGTTGTAAGAGACAGGTTCTCTTAATGTCCTACCTTTGACTGTCCATTTGAGTTTCGTGCTTGAGGTTACAAAAGACAGGTTCTCCTGGGGTGTCATTCCAATTCTCACACTTGTTTCTAGCCGATCCGTTCCTGATCTTATATCATTTAACCTGGCTCTGATACCAAATGATATAAAGGGAAAGAGCCAGCAACATAGAGAGAGAGAAGTAAAAAAAAAGTATCAAAAAGAAGGAAAAAGAGGTTAAAAGCATAAAAAAAAGGAGAGAAATAAAGTATAAAAAAAAAGAAGCAAAAAAAAAAAGAAAGAAAAGATGGTAGAAAGAGAGAGAGAGAAAGGAAGTTAAAAGCATGCTCAATCTGATAGAGGAAAATTTTCATAAATATTATCTTTCTTATTTGATCTCTGCATCCCTTGAAAACCCCCTATTTCAATCTTTCTTATATTTCACTTGCTCAATCTTGTTTCTTGACAATTTCAAATTCGTCTCATCTCCAATCCTGTTCAAAAAATTTGATTTCCATAATTATCTTACTTGGTGTCACTCATATTGCCTTGAATTGCAATAAAGAAATTCGATTCCGAACACTTGTAAGCACAAGTTGAGATGGAAAAGGCAAGAAAGTTCATTAAGTTAAAAGTCAATTCTATGTGAAACATGAGTGTCATTTAAAGTTATTTTGAGTGGAACACATGAGTAGAGTGATGAGGTCCTTATTACTACTTTTTCCTTTTTACAAAACCAACATTTTAGATTAAGCATGAGTATAGAAGAGCTTACCACAAGTATCAGAGAGTTCAAAGAATTCATGACAACCATGCATGAAGAAATTTTTCAACTCAGAAGAGACATGGAGGAGTTAAAGGTGTCCAAACCAATTCAAAATGAGGAAGACCATGATGATGAATTTGTATCAACAAGTACCAAGAGTAGTAGACGAACTTCCAGACGTGGTGTGGATATATCTGATCAAAAAATAAAATATCCCCCTTTCAAAGGTAGTGTTGACCTAGATGTTTACCTTATTGGGAAATGAAATTTGATCAAATTGTTTGAACGAATGATTGTCTTGAAGAAAAAAAAGATCAAATTATCTTCCCTTCAATTTTCTGATTATACCTTATTTGGTGGGAGGATCTTCAAGTAAAAAGGCGTCTTAAAGGGACAAATCTATCTCAAACTAAGGAGAAGTTGAAAAAAATAATGAGAAAGAAATATGTTCCTAGCTACCACTATAGGGAACTAAATAGAAAGTTGAGACTATTCGACCAAGGGTCTATGACTGTGGAGTAATTTGTTCATGAGCTTGATCGCCACAAAATGAGAGCCAGGGTACAAAAAAGATGAAGAAGCCTCTATGACTAGGATTCTTGATGGATTTAGGCCTAAAATCAATGACTATTTTCATTTTCGGCTAATACAAGATCTCTTGAATGTTATAGATGTCACGGAAAAGTACATATTACTACACAATGTCCCAACAAGAGAGCTATGATTCTTAAAGATAATGGAGGGTATAAAAGCGAACATACAAATAGTGAGAATGAATATGAAGGCATGCCCCCATTGATTGATGTATCTGATGTTGAAGAAGGAGTAACAACAGCCGAAGCACTAGTCAACATCCGTTCCCTACATGTGAAACCTCAAGAAGACAAAGACAATGAGCAAAGGGAGTATATATTCCATACTAGGTGTCATATACAAGAAAAGAGGTGCAGTATGATAATTGATGGTGGGAGATGTGTGAACTTGGCAAACACCATCTTGGTAGATAAACTAAAATTGCCAACCATTCCTCATCCTAAACCATATAAGTTGCAATAGTTTTCATGATCGTATAGAGAAGGTTACCAAGCAAGTTTTGGTCTCATTCTCTATTGGAAAGTACATTGATGAAGTATTATGTGATGTGGTACCTATGGTTGCTTGTCATATATTACTTGGGCGTCCATGGCAATTTGATAAGAGATCTCGGCATGATGGTTATAGAAACTCCTATACGTTTCTGCATAACAAACGTAAAACTACTTTACTGCCTATCCAACCTATTCAAGTATATGAAGATCAAATTAGCATCACAAAAGATTTTCATATGAGACACAAAATTAATGAGGATAAAGGAAAGGGAGTAAAGAATAAAGAAATAGAGGAAAAGAAGAAAATTAGATTGGTTGCAAAAAAAAAGGAGAGATTAAAAGTACTTTAGAAAAAGGACAATTAAATTTTGCACTTATTTGCAAAGCAGTATGACTTGAATATGAAAGAGTTAACATTGATGGCAAGAAAAAAGGCGATTTTTTTTTACAAATTTACACGCTAAGGTAAAAGCAAACATCGAGCGAAGAAATGAGCAATATGTAATGCAAGCAAACAAAGGATGTAAGAGGGTTGTATTTGAACCAGGTGACTGGGTTTGGGTACACCTCAGACAAGGGCGCTTTCCTACCCAGAGGTAGTCCAAGTTGCACGCTAAGGGTGATGGTTCGTTTCAAGTGTTGGAGCACTGCTTTCAAGTTGCACCCAGAGGCAATCCAAGCAGATTAACGATAAAACCTACAAGATTGACCTACATTCAAAGCCACGATCCCTTACAAGACATTGGAAGCCCAATGACATGTTCAAGGAGCAAAAGAATGAAGGAGGCTTTACAAGTGTTGATAAGAGATGTATTTGAGACGGAGGCCCAAACCAAAAATGTAGAGAAAAGCCCAACAATTTTATCCGTCTTGGGAGAAGTAAAAGAGCTTTCAAATGATTAAATGAGCTTAAAATTGCATTATTAGAAGCCTATTTGAGGCCCAAATTGTTGAATATTTTGTTTAGCTTTGTTTATTTGATGTATTTCTTTGGGTTGGGCACTTAAATAAGTACTTAAACCCAAGTAGTTATTTTAGGACGAATTTTAAGTTATTTTTCTTATTTTATTTGTTTTAATTAAGAGTATTTTAGAAAGCCTAGAATATTATCTTATCTCTCTCTCATAGTATCTATTTATATCTTTTAGAGCTTTTAGATGAAAGAATTTATCTTTATTTATCCTACCTATAGGTTATAAATACCTACCTGGTGTAAGCCATTTTCATATTAGAGTTAATAAGAGAACTATTTAGTTTCTTTTGAACGAATATTGCTTATTTTTTGGTGTTCCGGATTGAATATCTCGTGGCATTTTTGTGAGATATTGTGGAGATTTCTAATCCCTCGTACACTTCCGTATCAGTACCTTTCCTAGTAGAAAATCGTGGGTCGAGGACAACTTGTGACGAAAATAATGGGACCTAGCAAGAGATTTCTCTCTCTCCCTTGGGGCCAAAAACCTATCACTTCGGACAGGGCACTCAGAGGTGTGGCCCGAAAGAATCAATATTATGCATTGAAGGGCAAAATGTGGGTATAATAAATAAATTGGATATGCATTGAAGGCTCTAGAATAGCCAATATTATGTTACGTGAATGAGTAGAATTATGTATTGAAAATGCATTCTATTCTACCAAATCTACAAGAAACTTATTAAGTTTGAAGATATCCATAGAAATTGATACCATATATAAACAATAATTGAAAATAATCTAGAGTGTTTTACATTATATATTTAATGTTTGGTAGAAAATATATATTATAAAATTTTCCTTCATTTTTTGTCTAGCTTGTGCTATACATAATCATAGTTGAAAGTATATGACAGTAAGCTAGAAGTTTTCCAATTAATTTAATGTTTGGCATAAGATAGTAAACCAAAAATTAAGTAACACAAGCCAGTAACTTGATAAGGTAAACCAGAAGTTTATCATTGAATTCAATGTTTGGCATGACCAGTTAGACCATCCTGGTTCAATTATGATGCAAAAAATGATTAAGAATAATGTAGACATACCCTGAAGTGTAAATAGATACCACTATTTCTCATGTACTGCATGTTCTAAGGAAAATTATATTATTAGGCCCTCATAAAGTTAAATATAATGTGTGCCTTTTACATTTTTAAATGGATACGGGATAATTATGGGATGATAAACCCACATAGTGAACTATTTAGTTACCGTATGGTTTTAATTAATGCATCAACGAAATGGTCCGACGTTTCTTTATTATCTTGCTCAATGAATATTACCTTCTAGTATGGTTCTTATTACCTGGGGTTTGCAAGATTCCTTGCTCAATGAATATAGTTAAGAGCACATTATCCTGATTATTCGATCAAGAAAATACATCTTGATAGTATTAGTGAATTTACTTCAACTAGCTTTAATGAGGATTGCATGTCCCTTGAAATTGATGTTAAAACATTTTATAATTCATGTTCATATGCAAAATGGACTAGGAAAATGATTGATTAAATGGTTGCAACCTTTTACATGAGATATAATCTCCCATATTCTGCTTAGGGACTAGCCATTTTTCATGCAGTTTTGTTAATTTTCATGCGGCCAAAAAATTATCGAAAGTTTTCCCCCTACAAAGGTTTTTGATCAATAACCTAATATTTCCTACTTTTGGGTGTGTAGCATATGTGCTTGTAAAACCACCACAACACACTAAAATAGGTCCTTAAAGTAGGATTTGAATATACACTGGTTATGAATTTTACAACATGATTTTCCAAGTGTCATTTGATAAATTACTTTTCCTAGCATCAGGGGGAGAAAATAAGCAATTGAGTAAATAGATGAGCTTGAATGAATTATCATTGGCTCTGTTTGATCCTCATAAATGTGCACAGAAAATTCAAAAGATAATTCATTCACAAAATTTCGCTAACCAAATGCCCAAAGCATTTATTGACCCAAAGAGAATGATAAAGTCATATATTCCAGCTGCTAAATGCTTCTATAAGAATGAATATCCCATAAGGACAATAGGTTATGAATGAATCTAAAGCATGCTTGAAGCATGAAAGGCTCATCGATTTAAAACATTAAAATCCTCGTAAGAGAAAAGAAACTAAGAATATAGATGTTAAAGTTGAGGTTGATCATGAAAATTTGCTTGCTCCAAAAGAGTCAACTTCTAAAGAGTTATTTTCTCCAGAAAAGAATGTTGTAGTCCCAAGAGAGACTTAGGTACCTGACAAATTTGAAAATATTGAGATCTTAATAAATTATGGAATCCGATGGGATTGAAACAAAGTCAATGTTGATGACATCATTGTTTATAAAATAGCATATGATGTAATGAATGATGATGAGGATCATGAGCTAATATCCATTGTTGAGTGTCAATAAAGAAAGGATTGGCCATATGGATGTAAGCCATTAATACATAATTACTATCATTAATAAACGAAAAGTTTTTAGGACCTGTAGTCCTTACACTTACAGATATAAAGCCAGTTGAATACAAAATGGGTATTTGTACCTAAGAGAAATAGAAAAGGAAAAATGATAAGATATATGACACGCCTTATTGCCTAATGCTTTATACAAAGATCCGGTATAGGTTGTGAAGAAATGTATTCACCAGTGGTGGATATAAATATTTGTTATTGTTTGATTAGTCCAACAGTAAATGAAGGGCTTGACTTACTCCTTATGGATGTTATAACTGCACATTCATATGGCACACTTGATAGTAACGTTTATATGAAAGTCCTTGAAGGACTCAAGATGCCAGAAGCATCAAATGCAAGTTCTCGAGAACAATATTAAATTTAGTTAGACAAGTCTTTATATGGCTTGAAGCAATCAATGTGTATTTTAATGAAAATATGTGTAAGTTTGCTATTATTGTTGTCTATCAACATCATTGAAACCCCTGAAGAGCTCCAAAAGTCAAATGATTATTTGCAGAGAGATTTTGAAATGAACGTTCTATAACAGTTTTTCTCATATAAGTCATTTTCATTATGAACCTAAATGATTGTGAGATCTCTGCAAGTTGATAAAAACATTTTTAGACCTCGAGAAATTAGCGAAGAAGGAGATGAAAAAGCTACTTGGTCCAAAAGTATCATACTTAAGTGCTATTTAGGCACCAATGTATCTTGCTAATACCATATACCTCGGCATATCATTTGTAGTTAATATATTTGCAAGACATAATTGTTCAATATTACAAATACAGTAGAATAGAGTGAAATATATTATTCATTATCTCAGAGGCATATTATAAATATGAGGTTATTATACTTAGGTATATCTAAGCATGAACTAATCATTTATGCAGATGCTACTTATTACACTTGTTTACATATGTAGGTACAACTATTGACCCATGAAGAGGAGTTGAAATTATTATTCAGCAAATCTGTTCTGGTGAAAATCTAGCATATTTTTTCACTAAGTCACTTCATGCTACAAACATGTGATTTTACAAACTCAGAGAAATTGAGTGATATGGTCAAGAGAAGGAGTTGATACATGCTGTATTCCTTTCCCCTTATCTAGGTTTTGCCCCACTGTGTTTTCCTAGAAAGGTTTTTATTCAGGCAACATTGAGAAGTGTATCAATAAATTATGTACTCTTTTTTTCTTCTATTAGGTTTTTGTCCCATTGGGTTTTTTTAGTTGAGTTTTTTTTTAATGAGGCATATGTTTAGTCATGGACATCTAAGGGGGAGTAGTATAAATATTATTATGTGGATGTCCATATCTCCCATTATCCCAGATTCCATATCCCCTTAATATCCTATGTAATATTTGATATTGTAAATTCTTACCTATAAATGTAAGACACCACATATGTACTATATACTCTTTAGATAATCAATAAGAAGAACTCCCCTTTTCATTGCTCTCCAATCTCTCTCTCTCTCTTCCTTTCTTTTAAATTCATAACATTAACGACTTTTGTTTCGTTGTAATTATTTTTCAACTTATTTTATTGATTTCCCGTGTATTTTAGATGATATGTGGGTTTTTTCTTTTTTTTTTTCTTTTGCTTTTGTAATGACAATTACACATGAATGCATGCAAAAATTGTGTAAAATCTAACAACTATCTTGTTAATAATATTTAATTATTAGAAAATAGGATGAATCTTTCCACAGATTCCCACACTATACGTTATATGTTTATTTGATTATTATATTATTATGTGTTTTATTTGTTTTAGCCTCTTTCAGACTATATCGAAAGAACTTTTGTTATGTTAAAAATTTCTTCTTGTTCTTATTCATCATCATTAGTAATGTACTACTCTCTATTCCTTGTTATAAGGAAAATTATCACATTTACCGTGTTTCTATTTATAAGGAACACTAAATATTTATCTAAATTTTTCTGTAAATTTTCTATTTTACTCCCATTTTAACTACTCATTTTAATTCTAATGAATTTACTATCACATCCCAAAGATTGATTTCATTTTATCTCTCTTATTTCCTTTTTCTCCCCATAAATAAAAGCATTTTTATATAAAATTTTTAATCGGTTCAATTCGGTTAACTGATAGTTATAAAAAGTACCCGAGGGAGTAGTCTTTTGACCCTTGCTTTTCCAATATAGACATGATTAACTTATAAGAAACAATTAATCCTCTCCTTTATGTAATCATGCCTAGTGAAAAACTTAGTGTATGTTTGGGAAAGCTTCAAAACTATGGTTTTGAAAAAAAGGTTGATAAACATTTTCAGAAGTTATTCTTTAAAATCTATTCTCTAAAAATAACTTTTACGCAAATCGAGACAGAAGTTATTTTCTAAAAGTTAATCTGAACATGCTGTTAGTCAGAGAGAGCCAACATTTTATCCTCCCTCTATACGTTTTTATCAAATAAAAGTCATCCCACTGACACTTAAATAAAACTAACTATAGACTCTTTGATTCTTAATATAAAGTTTTAAAGTAAAAAAAAAATTAGTCTTAAATATAAGTCACTAACTAATTAATTATTGTTTTCCCATTTTATTTTAATCATTAATTGATGTTTGAACTTTTTGAATGCACTTCTCAAAATCTACGTCATTCAACAAGGGTGGAGTTAGAAAAATTTATCAATTTAATATGAATTTAATAACTTAACTATTATTCTTTATTCTTTAGTATGCGAGAATCGACAGTTTTATGTCTTATAATAAAGACCACATGGAGTGTTTTTTATTTTATTTTTTCTCCTGCTTTCAATTAATTATTACCATTTTATTAACTTTATTTAAGGTGAGATAAAGTCTTTTTATTAGTTAATTACAAAGGGTATTCAAAAAATATTAATTATTTCTAAAACTTTATAAATCATCTTTTGCATACATACGTACGTACGTACGTACGTGACAAATTTTCCGAAATTCGTTCTTAAAATCAGGAAAGGAGAGAATACAAAGTAATATATCACAATGACCTACTATAATTAAATTATATATTTCGAGTTTGTTGCTTCTGGAAAGCACTAAGATGTACCAATTAAATAAACTTGCGATAGTGGAATACGCAACATAATCCAGAAAGAACACCGAAGCAAACAAAAGTTCAGACGAAGAAGATAACATATAATAATGATGATAATGATAAATATCGAATGACATAAAAGCAATGATAACATATTTATAATATTAAGTGTGATTGAAAAGTTTAACATAATATATATAAGAAACTCGATCTAACAAAGGTAAACAAACCTGGACTAGTGATTGAACCGGACAAGATAATGGGTCAAGGGTCAATATGTTAGATCGAAGTCAAACCGGGGGTTAAACCGGTGAAAAATAAAAAAATTAAAAAATAAATTTCATCACATATTCATCCAATCACATTATTCAAAATTGAAAATTTCAAGAACTAAGTATAAAATTTCAATATTAACAAAATAACAATTATTAAACTAATCATATATCCCTACATAGAAACCAAAACTGACACACTCAAATTAAAATAGAAGGTTAACCCAAAACTAAATTAGTTGAAAAGCAACTAAATGGGATGATGTGGAATCAAATGGGATAAGGTGGAAGCAATTAGAAACAGATTTTTTTTTTAGACTTTCTTTCTTGTGTTTAGTTGGGTACACTTTTTTTCCGTTTTGAGCCCCGTGCCCCTGTCTCCTTGTCTCCATCTTTCAACTTCACTTCACCTCCCAACGCATCCTTGTCTCCATCTTTCAACTTCACTTTGTCTCACCTTCACTCTCCCCCTTGCGTTGGACTCCTTCCCTGTCACTCCACTCAAATTCTCCTTCCGCCGTGACTTCTCCATCTTTCACCTCACCAGAACGCTTGCTCACTCTCTCAACTTCACCTCCCCCATCACATTTCTTCTTAGGAGCTAAAACAGAGCCGATGCCTTGAAGATCAGCCCTCTTTCCTTAGAGCCCCCAACTGTAAAGCCTTTTGTCGCCTTCATTTCTGTTTCAATGCTTTGGTCATTCTCTTCCTCAGTCTCTCCGTTCTCACCCCCATAATGAACTCTGTAAGCTGTTATCCTCCATCAAAAGCTTGGCTTCCCACTCCAACTCCAACTCGCCTACTCTCTTTCTGATTGTTTAAAAAAAATAACGTAACTCAGACGATCCGTTCAACTCGGCGAGTCGTCCGAGTTGACTCCGAATTACTTCGGTTCAGTCCGAGTTTCACCGAGTTAACTCAACACGGGGTCATGGAACAACTCAGACCGAACTGGAGGCCGAGTCGCCGGTTTCCGGCTTGACTCGGCCGGTCCGGTCCGAGTTCTCATACCTTGGATGTAACTACGATCCAAAAAAATTAGTTAAGAATAATAATATTTTATCAAATTAAAATATTTTTTAATATTTATTATTTTTATCAATTTTAAATAATTTTTATCAATTTTATATAGGTAGACTTGGGAATAAATCCCTAGTACCATATTAATTAGAGAATTAGACCTACCAATTGCACTTTCATGGAATGTCGGTTGTATATTGTGGAAGATCAGTTGTATATCGTAAAAGGTCAGTTACATGATGTGGAAGCTTACTTTCATTTAAATACTATGGAAACTTATTTGAATATTAGTGTAATGGACATATTCCATTCTATAATTAATATGATAATCACTCAATGATCTCTATTATATATAGAATAAAAGGAAATGGTTGAAGAAAACTCACCTAGCCCACCTGATGACCAGCTTTTATCTATTCGTCCTTCTACATCTATGTCTAAACGCTGGTTTATCAAGAATACGCAAGAAAAAGCATTTTGAATTGTTGATTCATCGCCAGAGACGGCTTTTTCGCCTGACTTCGGATTCTCTTTGAAGAAAGTAATTCCAGATTGAAATCCAATCTCTTTTTTTATTATTTATTAATTAAATATTAATTTAATAATAATAATAAATTTAAAAAAAATATTTTCTTTTCTAATTCATTTCCCATTTTTTATTTCTTTCCATCAAAGAATCGTACAAATAGATGGTTCTTCTGTTAAGCCCTGATCAATGAACCTACAAAACCCTTCAATTTGTATATGATTCAACCCGGGTATCGTAGACACTCCCGCATTTATACCCCCATGGGCGCAGGTCTCTTTTTGAGTTTTTTTCATGATCTTTGACTATCCAAGCTTCTTAATAACATCCTTTTTTGACATTTTTTATGAGGCTCTTTCCAACATTACTCCTTCGGTTCAGATTTGATTTTTATATAAAATATTATTTTTATTTTTTAATTGATGAGTTAGACTATTCGTATATAAATTTTTCAACTTGGATTTAATTGGTCATTTTATTTATATCATTTAAAACTTTGATGATAATTATATAAAAGCAAATTTAAATTGTCTAAAGTTTGATCTAATGATTCTAAAAAAGAAATATAAAAGAGAAGGGATGGGAATGGCCGAATGGAATATGCGAGTTTATATTATTAATAAATTTTATAAAGAATTAATAATTTCAAAGAATATTAAATATTTCCTTTCATACATGCCCATATTTAATAGGATTAAGGGGTTAAAAAATGTCCATATACTATTATGAAATTTGCATATAGCACAAAATACTATCGTTTGGTATGTAAATTTTTATCAATTATTAAAAATGGTGTAAAAATGCCACCACTGTTAATTATGCAGAACATCCGTTACTTTTCTCTATGTGTGCTCACCGTTAATCATGCAAAACGGTGCAAATAGTCCACATGTTAACTCTAACTTTGATTGTTGCTCTAGTGACCAGAAAACATTGTCAGTACCGGCCATGATTGCATTGGCAACAATTCTACTAGGATTTGCATTAGAATTAGAATTTTTGGTGGGCTTGGTCTTCCCCTGCCGCTTAGCGTAGGTGTTCTTTTGCCAACCATGGTCACTGTTGGCATGACAGTTAAAGACCCTATTCACTTCGCTAGCGTTTGATTCAAAAGCTGCAATTTTTTCTTCCATTGTGTTGAGCAAAGCCTTTGTGATTTGATGCTGAAAAAGGTTTTTTTTTTTGGGCCGGGGGGTGTGGGGGCAGAAGAGAAGGGAAGGAGGATGGCGAGGTCACTCTCCACAATCTCGACTCTTCATCCTCCGATTGGATCTTTTGAGAGAGAGAGGAGGGAGAGGAGAGTGAGGAAGGTTTGAGCTTTGACACAGAGAGAGAGAGAGTTCATGAAGGTGATTGGAGACTGTTAGAGTTGATATGTAGACCATTGTGGGGGTTTACAATGAGAAGAGTAACGGATGTTTTGTGTGATTAAATGTGGTGGCATTTTTGCACCGTTTTTAATAGTTGATAGGCATTTATGCACCGAACAATAGTATTTGATACAAGGTGCACATTTCAGAATAATATATGGGCATTTTTTCACCTTGACCCTATTTAATATGACACTACAAAAAGCCATGGAATGTATCATGAAATTACCCACGGAATTTGCCACGAAATGTAATTACCGATGAACTTTCTGACGAAATTGGTTCCATCACAAATTGTATTACCGATGGAATTTTAATTCCGTTGCAAATTACTGACAGAATTTCCGATGGCAAAATTCCGTGGGTAATTTTGCTATGGAATTTTCTATAGCAAACGCCGTGCCAAATTTATTTTTCCTAATAAATAATAATATCACGTGTCACCTCCAAAAAGCTGCCACCTCATAGCCGGGTTCTCACTACGTGTTGTCACATGATAAATCTGCAATTTTGCCTCCTCTAGAAATTGAACCTCAACCACCTGTGCACGCATGTGATCCCTAGCCAGTTAAGTTGCGACGACCTTGTGTTTTCTAAATACATATTTAAATATATATATATATATATAATATTCTACTACATAATAAATTATTTAAATTTATAATTATACACACACATATTTAATATATAGACACATACATATATAATATTATTAGAAACTAAAAATAAATTGAATGAGAATTTTAATTTATGTGTTTATTATTTTATGTTGAATGAGAATTTTATTTTATATATAATATATTATTGATTGGACAATAATTTTTATATATTTACATATTATTAATTTCATAATTGTTATTATTTTAAAAAAATACCGATTTTGATATAAAATTTATTACAAATGAAATAAATATTAAATTTTAGCCATGGAATTTCCGACGGAATTAGCCATAAAAGTTTTTCATTAGAATTTCCGTAGCTAATTCCGTGATTAAATACACCCCGTATGAAATTAGCCACCAAATTTGCTACAGAAATTAGCCATGGTTAATATTTTAGCGACAAAATTAGTCATGGATGTAGTCACGCAATATTTTTCAGTAGCTAATTTTGCTATGAAAACTTTCAATTAGAAATTCTGTTGCAAAAATTTTTGATGGAATTTCTAATGGATTATTGGCTAAATTAGTCATGGAAAAAATTATGTAGCTAATTCCGTCGGAAATCCAATATTTTTTTTTAGTGTGAGTAGTGACAGATGATAGAAATTAATGATGTAAAGTTTATTATAATTAATAAGGATAAAGTTAAAAATCGTTTGAATTTTAGACAAATTAATGGTTTATATTGATAATTATAAATTTGACTAAAATAATGTATAAATTTATTCATTTAAAGTCTAATATGAGGACTTGATTGAAAAAGTGTGGAAAGTAAAGGGATCTCCATATCCATTTTCTCTTGATTTTCCCTCAACTTTTAATAAATGTTTATATAATTAGGATGTAATTTGGAAAGACAAAGATTTAGCAACTAAAGTTCATTTCTAATTATTTCCCCAAAACAAAGCAAGATAATTAAAATAATGAACTCGTCTTAAAACCAAACTAGTTTTCATTTTTAGCCCTTTATTTAAAAATTATGAAAAGCTATTATTTTTTGATGTCGACATTGGCAGTTCTTTTCGAAGTTACTTGTTGTATCTCATTTAGTTTTTCTGTCCTATGCTCATCAACATGACTACATGAGACCCAGATAATTTTTCATATTCTTAAAGGCAACTAACATGCGGGCATTTTTGTAAGTCGACATTAAATATTGCCCAAAAGTATGGGGGCTACTTAGGTGCCCACAACTGCGTCTAGAACATGACCACCAAAGGGCGTTTTGGTCTCAAAATGCATACAGTAGGCATTTCTGTTTGTATTGAATCTTTTTTATTAGCACATGTATCTTTTTTGTAGATATAATTTTGTTCAAAATGCAATCAGATACTAAATGTGGATACATAACTTTTAACAAAATTTTAAATTCTGATTCATCATGTTATGAGGTATTAGCCTCTTCTATTAAATTCAACTCCAATTAGTGTTTTGTTTTTAAATTCTATCCAAGCCTTTTTAAGTTAGAAACTTTAGAGCGCTACCATTAGGGGTTAGGTAAGTGAAAGCACTAATATTACATAACGTGGCCAACTAAGGATCAAATTACTGCCAAGAAAGATACTCATATTTATTGTCAGACAGTATACCGAACATATTGCCTATAATAGTAAAATATCTGTGCTTTAAAAAAAACAAAACAAAAGCAAATGAAACGCTAGAACGCTCTTATTGGTCTTTTTTTAAAATTAAAAACTCCACCAGAGCATTTTAAGCTATAACTGTTATTGTAAATCATTTTAAAAACAATTTTCTAAAATTTAATAGTGCGTTTTAAGCCAAAAATGCTTCGGTAAATTTAACTTACAAGTGTATTTTTATGATAAGGTTCTCTTGTCCGCTCCGTCTCTCTGTAGAGAAATTTTTGTATGTATAGGGTATACAACGACATTTATGCACTCCCAATAAAAAAGATTCATTTACCCTTATATGTAGCCTTGTATGTTTTCTAAAATTTCTCTCTCCTACCTTTATTTTCTCTCACTCATATGATTATGCATAAATGCATAATAAAAGACGATTGCATTACTCAAGTTTTAATTTGACTGACTAAACTTAATAAATCATTAATCAGTTTGTGTAACATAATTAAGAATTTAGAAATTACACCAAATTACCTCTATACCCTTTAGTTATTAAGAAATCAGACCGAAGACAAAACTATACTATTTTTAGTTTTCTACTATAACAATTGAAACTTGCATGAGGTCTTACATTTTTTGCTTGCTAGGCATGGTGGATCGCAAGAAAACGTGTTTTCATTTGTTGTTATTACTTTTGATGTTTGGCCCTCTTAATTTGCGATTTACTTGGGCAACGTTTGAAGGGATCAGGGGACATTGGGAGGCATAAAAGGCACGAGCAGTGGAATTCCCTAGTTTGCGAGAAAAGGGGGGAGGAGATTAAAAGAGGGCAATAAAGTCATTTGAAATTCTAAATTGAGTCAAAGAATTAATTAGGGATTTATTAAATTTAACACCCTAATTTGAAATTTCTTTATTTGATGAAGCATCTTTATATAGGATTTTTCCTTTTTATAATACTCCTAAAAAAAAGGAGGTGTGAACCTTTGGTTTCTGTAAAATTCATTCCCAAATCCTGAAGTTGTTGTTTCATCCAAAGTACTTGAGCAAAACAACTAGTAGCAACAATATATTCAGTTTCAGTTGAAGATAATGATACAGTAGATTGCTTTTTGTTGAACCATGATACCAGTGATCCTCCAAGAAATTGACATTGGCCTCTCGTACTTTTTCTGTCAGTTTTGTATCCAGCATGATGAGAGTCAAAATATGAGATCAAATATTCATCATTACCTTTTGGATACCATATTCCAAGTTCAATGGTACTAGCAAGATATCTAAAAATTCATCTCACGTTCTTTGCATGAGACTCCTTTGGTGCAGCTTGATATCTAGCACGCATTCCAACACTGAATTGAATATATGACCTGCTAGCGGTGAGGTAGAGTAATGATTCTATCATTCCTCTGTATCTTTTGATGTCATAGTCTTTTCCATTAACGTTTGCATCAAGTAGAGATGTAAAGCTCATAGGAGTGTTTGCACTAGTGCATTGATCCATGCCAAACTTCTTCAACAACTCCTTTAAGTATTTGGTCTGACTTATAAAAATTCCATTATTTCTTTGTTTGATTTGAAGTCCAAGAAATAAATTCAATTCCCCCATCATGGACATCTCAAATTCTCCCTGCATTGTCTTAGCAAAATCTTGACAGAGATCATTATTAGTGGCTCCAAAAATAATATCATCAACATAAATTTGTACAATAAGCATGTCAGACTTAGAATGCTTAACAAATAAAGTAGTATCTACTTTTCCACTAACAAAGTCTTTGTTAATTAAGAAATTGCTTAACCTTTCATACCAAGCTCTAGGTGCTTGTTTTAAACTGTAAAGAGCTTTCTTTAATTTATATACATTATTTGATTTTGAAATATCTTTGAAACCATGTGGTTGTTCAATGTATACTTCTTCCATGATATATCCATTTCAGGAAGGCACTCTTAATGTCCATTTGAAAAAAGTTTGAAATCTTTAAAAAAGGCAAAAGCAATAAGTACATGTATTGCTTCCAATCTAGCCACTGGAGCATACGTTTCTTCATAATCAATTCCTTCTTCTTGATCATAGCCTTTGGCCACTAATCTGGATTTGTTTTTGACAATTACTGCGGATTTGTCAAGTTTGTTCTTGAATACCCATTCTGTTCCAATGATTGGATGATCATTGGGATGGGGTACCAAGTCCCATACTTGATTTCTTTTAAATTGATTCAATTCTTCTTCCATTTCAATAATCCAATCATTGTTAGACAAAGCTTCTTCAATATTCTTTGGCTCTATTTTAGAAATGGAAGCTGTGAATTGAACTTCATTCAAAAATTTCCTTCGTGTTTGTGCACCTTCATTCACTTTTCCAATCACTTCATTCAATATTCTTGGTTGAGAGGTTTGAAAAGGTTCATCTGATGGATCCTCCTCAAGATCTTTATCAGATGAGCGGGTAATTTTAGAATCTTTTGAAAGAACAATTTCATCATCCTTAGCCAAAGGTTTTGTTTGAGATTCAATTTCAACAAATTTGATGTGAATTGATTCTTCAACTACACACATACAATTGTTAAAAACTCTATATGCTTTACTTCTATTTGAGTAACCAAAATATAAAGCTTCATCAGATCTAGGATCGAATTTACCAATATTTTCTTTCCCATTGTTATAATTAAAACATTTCCTCCCAAAGATGTGAAGGTGAGATAGATTTGACTTCCTTCCTTTGTATAATTCGTAGGGAGTCTTTCCGAGAGATGATCTTATATAGGCTCTGTTGGAGATGTAGCAAGCTGTGTTGATTGCATTTGCCCAAAATACTTGAGACATCTACTTTTCAATCATCATTGCTCGTGCCATGTTTGTGAGAACCCTGTTCTTCCTTTCCACAACTCCATTTTGTTGTGGAGTTCTTGGTGTTGAGAAATTGTGGCTAATCCCCTAGCTTTCATAGGAGGTTGTGAAGTCTCCATTCTCAAATTCTCCTTCATGATCAGTCCTAATTGAAACAATAGACATACCCTTTCTCATTTTGGACCTTCTTGGTAAAAATAACAAACAACTCAAAAGTTTCACTTTTGGATGTCAAAAACATAGTCCAAGTAAATCTAGAAAAATCATCAACTATGACAAGTGTATAAAGGTTTCCACCAAGACTTTTTACTCTAGCTAGACCCATTAAATCCATATGGAGAAGTTTGAGAGGTCTTTTGGTAGAAATTTCTCTTTTTGATTTGAAGGAAGACTTGCTCTGTTTTTCCATTTGACATGCATCACATATCAAATCATTTTTGAACTTGAGTTGTGGAAGACCTTGAACTAAATCATGTTTGATTAATTTGTCTAGTTGATTCATGTTAATGTGAGCTAAGCGTTTATGCCATAGATAACTCTCATCAGATTGACTAATAAAACATGAATTTGTAAATGAACTTTCTAAATCAAGTGTGTAGCAGTTACCATCCCTGGGTGGTCGTAGCTGAATGTTCAACCTTTCTTTATAGATTGATAGGTCCTTTTTATTGACAATGAAGCATTCTTGAGAATCGAAGATAACCCAGTTATCCTTGTCTGTGCTCTAACTTACACTTAAGAGATTGTGACATAATCCTTCTACATGATAAACATCTTTTACTAGTACTCCATCAGTATTCCCGATTTCACCAATCCCAGTAATCTTTCCTAATTGATTGCCTCCAAAGCTCACTTTTCCTCCATTCTTTGATCATAAGTTGACAAACTTACTTTTGTCACTCGTCATGTGTCTTGAACATCTACTATCTATGTACCACTTATTTGACTTAGATACTTTGAGACATACCTGCAAAAGTTCAAGTGACAGTTTTAGGTGCCCAAGACTTGTTAGGTCCTTTGGAGTTAGTTTTATGGGTTTTCGGTTCATACAGACCTTTAGGCACCCATTTATAGTTTCGAGAGTTTTCTTCTTTCTAAAATAACAAGAAGTAGTTCGATGTCCTTTTCTATTACATTAATTGAAAAGAGCAAATGGTTCGGAAGTATGAACAGATTTTTGAAAATAGTTAAGATATCTTTTTCCTCCATTTCTTTTCTGCCCCTTTTTGTTGTTACACATAGGATTGAATCCTATTCCAGTTTGATCATTTATAACCTTTTGAATTTTGAGTATGACTTGGAGCATTTCACTTCCTTTAGTGAATTTCTCTAGAGCCTTACTTAAACGCTCATTTTCTTTTTTCAAAACAGGACACTTTAAACAATTAGTATCTTGATGAATTACAGGTTTTTCAAGTTCTTTGACTTTCTTTCTTAAACAATCTAACTCTTTGCCAAATTTAAGCAATTCAGTATACATTTCATCGTATTATGAACGTAATTCATCATAAGTTGGTTCAATGATTATTACCTCTTTTGTCTCTGAACCTTCTTCTTCTTGTGCCACAAGACAAATATTTGCTCCTTCTTCAGTTTCACTTTCCTACTCTGATAAGCTATCACCCCATATGCCAGACACATAAGCTTTCTTCTTTTTGAATGATTTGAACTTCTTCTTTTCTTTGTCTCACAAGGATAGCTGGGGACAGCCTGCTTTGATATGGCCAAGTTTATTGCATTCAAAACATATGATTTCTTTGCTTGATCCTCCTTTTTCAAATCTTCCGGCATTTTGATCCTTTATGTACAATTTTCTAAATATACGAACTACCATGGCTAGTTCTTCATCTTCAACTTCAGTTTCTTCCTTAGCCTTTGTTTCTGGTTCCTTTTCCTTTATCGACTTAAGAGCTAATCCCTTCTTCCTTTTATCCTCTATGTTGGACAATTCCTTCTTGAATTTTTGTTTACTTTCATATTCAGCTAGACTTCCAAAAAGAGCAGCTGCAGACATCATTGACTCTCCTCTCGATTCTTCAATGGTTGTTACCTTAGCTTCCCACTTGTCGTAAGTATATTAAGGATTTTTCTCACCTGTGACCGATGGTCATAGGTTTTTCCAAGGGCTGCCAATTTATTAATGAGATGTGTATGCCTCATCTCAAACTCTGCAATTGATTCTCCTTTCTTCATCCTGAGTAAATCATACTCAGTGGTAAGAGTATTAACTCTTCCTTCTTTGACAGCTTCTGTTCCTTCGTAAGCTATCTCCAGGGCTTCCCACATATGATTGGCTATCGGAAGAGTGCATTTTCTGAAGAAATCATCTTCGTTTAGAGCAGCCTGCAACATTAAAACAGCTTTTCTATTAAGTAGAACTTTCTTTGAGTCTTGTTCATCAAACTCGCTACAAGTTTTAGGAACAAGTATGTCATATACTTTCTTTTGAGGTCCAAAATTTCCTTATTCAAAAATGTCCCGCAAATCTAAATCAGTAGCCAAAATAAAATTTTGAAACTTTATCTTCCAGAAAGAGAAATGTTGGCCGTTAAATCCTACCATTGATCGCTCCGTCACTAATAATATGCCAGCCAAATCCTACCATTGATCACTCTTGAGACTGTTAAGTCCTTTATGCAAGATACCTGCTATGATATCAAATGTTAGAATAGGATTTGACCAAGAGGGGGGTGAATTGGTAGACTTAGAAAATTAAAACACTTTTGAAAAATTAAGACAGTTTGTGAAGAGAGATTGACGTAGAGATTTATATTGGTTCGGTCCTCCTGACCTACGTCCAGTCCTCAAATACCTCTGAGCTTTTCAAATCCACTCAGAAAAATATAATAGGCTTTATGTGCCTTTACAGCTTGAAGATTAAAATCTCCTCTTCTGTCTTTCAACTAAACAGAGGATCACAGTCTCCCTTTTTCTTCGTAATCTTACCAACTCTTCCTAGGTTCACAACCTTGAGTTTCTCTCTTGCAAATACAATATTTGAATAAAGGAATTCTCTCAACAGAATTTAATTCTAAGCACTGAGGAATTAATGACAGCGAGGATGGAATAGAGGAAGAAAGTGAATGAATAATAAATTTTGTTTCGTTGGTAGTTCTATGTTTCTGTCATCTTGAATGATCTTCTCTTTATAGTTGGTGGCAATAAATATCCATTAAACAGAGCTTCATTTCCGTTACTCTCAGCTTCATTCTTCAACATTTGTGCATTGAATGCTTCTGACACATAATATGGCCGTGTTCAGAATTTTGGTCCATTGAGTGCACGCCGGTGAAGCAATCAGATGACCCATTCCCTATTTCTAAGTAGGTAAATTGAGCATTTATGATTTTAGAATAAATTCAAATAAATGAAGCATGAAAGAGGAAAGATTATAAATAAAGTTGAATTTATGACAAACCAATATACTGTCAATAAAAGTAAGTACTCAAGTTTTATTATCAATACACGAGTGTTATTGACAATTCAAACTAGTAAAATCTCATTCAATTGAACAGTACTCGAGTTTTAGTGGAAATACTCAAGTGTTTACAATACTTTTAAAGTATACTCGAGTTTTGAAAGGAGTATTGTTCATAAAATAGAAGAACACTTTTGTTGATACTCGAGTGTTGAAGGTAAAATTAGGGAGTGCTGAAAGTACTCAAGTTCTGCCAGTAATACTTGAGTGTTTGTGAGGCAATTTGTTGTCTATACTTTCAATGGTCCTCGAGTATGCACAAAAGTGTTGTTACTACTCAAGCATTGAGAATGAAACTCGAGTTTTAATGAATTCTTCGCAAGGTAATTGCTTGCTTGACTCTCGATACTCGAGTTCTGTAAACTCATACTCGAGTATTGTGAGTTCCTGAAAAGTTAGAGCAAGCACTTCCTTTGATCCTTGAGTATTCTTTGAAGTATAAAGTTTAGAAGGAAAGTTTTGAGCTTGATACTCGACTTTTGTTTCATAATACTCGAGTATTATCAACACTCTTATAAGTACTTGAGTTTCCAGAGAAAGTATTGAAGTTCAAAAGTATTGTTGCAGATTGATACTCGTGTATTGTTGTGTAGTACTCGAGTATTGATAATACTTGATTGTTCTTGAAAATGTTATATTTTGAAATTAGTTTTTATCCATGATACTCGAGTATTAAATCTTAATACTCGAGTATTGTCAGTACTTTCACCAGTACTCGAGTGCCATTGAAAGTGTTGAGTTTTGGAAACTAATTTTGTTCAACGATACTCGAGTATTGAAACTCAATACTTGAGTGTTGTCAACACTTTCACCAATACTTGAGTGCCATGGAGAGTGCTTGTGAAAAAAACATTGTATTTTGAAAAGAACTAAATCATTATTCCTGTCAAAAGTATGTCTATCATCATCAAAACATTATCTCAACAGTTAATGATAAGGTCAGGCTGAGGAATAAGTGCAAAGATAGGAGTGGACAAAGGTGAGATAGAGGTTGGAATAGCAGAAGAAGGTATGTAAATATGAGAGGGTGATGGATGGCTGAAGAAGTTGTAACATCCCAATATTTATTTAAAAGATTTAGTTATCTTTTAGAAATAATATTTTATGTTAAATGTAATTTATCAGATAAATTATCTAAGTAAAAATAATTCATCCAAAATGTGAGTTATGGGAATAAAAGAAGTTATAAAGTGATGATGATGATCATAATAATAATAAAAGGAAAAGTGTTGGAAGGGAAATAACCCAAAAAAAAATGGAATTCAAGAGTGTTTGAGTATATGGGGAAAAGGTAAATATATGTAAAAGAAAGGAAAAAGAAAAAAAAAGAAATAAATAGGATGAAGGGGCATGTGACCCATTTCAAAAAAAAAAAATCAGAGAGAGGAGTAGAGGCGTATAACACATCATGTGAGGGGTACTATTTAAATACCCCTCATATCGTATCAAGAGCCATTAGGGTTCAACAACCACGTCCTCTCATCTTTCCTCTCTAGTCGATGACAGAAGGTTATCATTCCAGATCTAGAGTTTGTTTTAGGATCATTTAGGTAATCAAAATTACTCATTTTTAATTAACTTCCTTCATGAAAGTTTTTATAAATAATTTTCTCTTTTTAATGGTAGTAATATAATACTAATTAGATGAAAGCTTAGTATTAGAGTTTGGGATAAAGATTGAATTTTAGCAGTAGTTGTCTAATGAAAGGTGGATGAGGATTAATTGTTAATTCTTCCTGATCTAAATTTGTGATTTGATCATCTTAGTAATTTAAAATAAATAATTGATTTAAGCAGGTTATAATTTCTTTTATATATGGATTGTTTGCACCAATTAAATTTAAGTTAAATAATTTACTAGTGCTATTAGAGATATTTTTGAAATTTTAACAAGCTTAGAATGTTGAATAAATTGGGATCTATAATTTAACAAATTCTACGTTTGAAACACTAAACTTTAAATTGGAGATTTTATGCAATTGAAATTAATTTGTGCTTTAATTGAATTGTTGGGTTGAGGGGAATAATTAAATTTAGGTTAAATTAAATAGTTGAGAGCTTATTGAGGAGTATGAATTTTAAATAATTATTGCAAGACTTTAAATGAATATAATCAAGTTAATTATTTAATTTGTATATATATATTAAATTTGTATCTATATCATTGTGTAGATCGATTTGAGTGTGGTTGGTGCTTTTGTGGCTTGAGCTTACAAGTAACTTGGAGTTGAGGTAACTATAGTTAATTCATTTTATATGTTTGCATGAATTGTAAGGTATTTTTCAATACCTTGGTTATTTATTATGAACCTTATCTTTGTATTTATGTAATCAATTTTAGTGAAGTGGGAAGTATTATTGAAAAAATATGTTTTGCTTAAAGATATATATGATGACCTGTTTATAACTTATCATTGTTTGGAATAAATTGTGAATTAATGTATTTGTGGGGGAATTGGAATATTAGGTGGTATTGAAGTAGTTGGGTTGATTTTGTGATGAATGACCTTGTGTTGTATCCATAGTTGCCTCCATTACTAATCATGGTGGTTGACTTTATTATGACTCAGACCCAGGTGGGGAGTTGACCTAAACTCAAGTAGGAGGCTAGACACTATTGATTCTAGACCCAGGAGGGAGAACGAAAGGAGACCAATTGGATTAATGTTGCCGCTAGACCTTGGCTTGGTTTTGTAGTGCATTAAGTCAGATCCATGTCATGGAGTGATTGTATGGAATGGATCACTTGTGCATTATGATTGTATGGAATGGAACGGCTTGATTTCGTTGAGAATTACATATTAGCACTACTTTAGTGACTTATAATCTCGTATTGTATATTCTATGTATTGATTATTGGTTACTTGGACTTTATGTCTCACCCTATCAATGTTTATTATTTCAGGAGAGGAACTTAGTGGTTCGAGGCATGAAGGGAA